>CAXKVY010002958.1:0-20363 GCA_964058915.1 Tetropium fuscum | reverse complement strand
CATTAGATTTTGAGAATTGGTTCACGAGTGCAAAAATATTATGGATTTTTTTAAGATCACCTTGTAAATAAAGGAAATCAGCGGTCTGTATGCCCTAGTGTCCAGGATATTTTTAACATGGGAAATCTTAATGTTTGTATAGGACCAGAGTTCTGGGTTTTCTCCTAAATAGTGTTGAGGTCAAATGACGTAATACTGAGATACGCATCGTTCGACGTTCGAGTGGTAGGGTGTAGGATTATCTACTGAACTGTGTTATACAGCTGCAACATTGAAGCTGGTAGGAAGTGTTCAGTCGTGGCTTATCTATCGGTCGGTCGTGACTGTAATACCGTACTGGCTTAATGCAGAGAGTTGCTCGATATTATTAACTATACTTGTTTCAAATTTATAAATGTTTCTTGACTTTGATGTTTGTTTAATTAAACTGGACCGTTAGAATTTTAATTTTTAAATCAATTTTACTAGAATTTAATAAAAGAAAGTCGGAGAAGAACTGCATTCGATACCCCGTTTTTATGAATCGATGATAGAAATGCAGATTAATAGGAAACGGTCAAATTATTTTATTACACTTTATTGCTTTATTATACTGGATGTTACTTTTTCGCGACACGAAATATATTATAAATTCCAGGGGTCAGATGACGTAAACTAAGATAACGCAGTGTTAGAACCATAAAAGTATGAAGTTGATGAGACAGTGCCAGTGAGACAGAGTACCAGTGAGACATAGTACCAGTGAGATAGTGGTTAAAGAAGGCCAAAGTTCATTAGAGAGCAGCTGTGAAGTCAAATTTTCCAGTCTTAGAAAGAAACGTGTGAGAAGATCAACAGTTCCGGATAACCAATACCGGAAAACCAATCTCGAGACATTCGACAAATCATTTACGATTTTTCTAAATATGAAGGTTGTCGTGTTACAGTAAATAAAATGCAACAAAAAATCACAGATGATTTAGGTCTCAATCCATGGGAAACTTCATTAAAAACGATTGTAAAGAAAATGCCTTCAGGTGGAGGAGAACACAAAATAACAGAAAAGTTCATTAACCTTGTGAATCAAATACAAAAAAAAATACTTCCGTAGTCAGAACAAGCCAATAGTATTTTTAGATGAAACGTACTTACATAGTTATCGTTATTAATTATCATACCTACATGCAGGAGAAGAAATGGGTTTTCTGCCTAGTGGCCTCTTAATAATTAAATCTGTCACCAAATCAGGTGATTAATATTCAGAAATTAATTCGGAAAATTATGGTACATAGAAGAAAAAATATTCCAAATGCCCCCTTACCATAATGTCCAGGTAAATCGAGCCCCGATTTTAAATTTTAAGAAAGCCGAGATGATTCAATGGCTCACTATAAATCAATATATATTTTCAACCAATAGCCTTGAAACCTGAATTATATGAATTGATTAAAAATAATACAGAACAATATGGAAGATAAAAATTTAATGAGATGTTACGTGCAGCACATGGTCACACTGTTTTTGCGTCTCCCGCCGTATAATCCAGATTTAAACCCAATTAAGTTACTTAGAAACAAAGTAGCCCGAAAAAATTAACGTTTAAACTAGAGGATGTCAAACGTGTAGCGGAAGAAGAATTTAATAAAGTAACACCAAGGATAAGTGGCAGAAACGGTTTCAACATGTGATCAAAATAGAAGATGATTATTTGCAAACAGAGTTAAATATAGACATAGAATGTGAATGGAACCCACCATCATGAACTTCAATGAGTCATACCCGCCGCTGTGTAATTACCTATTTGTTTTTAATTTTTAAATTTCATAATCACCTTATAGGCAAATGTATACCTTATATTTTAAATCAATATGTTCAAATAAAGCAAAGTAACAATAAACTAGGTATAGTATGGCTAACGAATCTTAGTCGGTGCGTCATCACTAGTAGACCATTGCAATATTCTGCTGTCTTTATTGCCTATCGGCAATTCGATCAAACCGAAATGTAGGCGACGTTAAACCAACGACGTTCGGGGCTATTGCGGTTTGATAAACACAGTGCGTGTGTAATATGTGCAGATTGTAATTTCAATTAGTGATGACGCAACGACTAAGATTCGGTAGCCATAGTTTAGGTGTTATCCTGTGAGTATTGGATGTCACATAAAAGTGTGATTACCAGCTTGTTGCCATCAATGAGAAAATGAAATCTGAATGGCTTTAAGATAATAATTTATGATAATTTCTAATGAGCTCCAGAAGAGCGAAAGAACTTGTGCAACTTCTAAATAATTCGTTGACACAATTAGACCATGATTGCAAAAAAATACTAAACTTCATGTATCAATAATATCCTACAGGAGCTACTACTTTAAAATACGAATAATATACCATATTACTTATTAACGAATCCCATCAATTTCGTCCCTTATAACAGCCCATTTCCCCTCATATTTTTAACATACCTTGCGCCTGATTTCCTTCGATTTCCGGCTCAATTTCCGGATACACTTCCCTCACCATACGGCTCAGTCGTTTCATAGGACCTGGAACAGAAGATTCTTATATTTATTCTACATTACGACAAAGTCTGTGTTTCTATCGAACGAAGCAATAAAAATAAACCCAGGTTAGCTGGCGTTTGCAGAATCATTATTTCATGCTGGACACGTATATATGTACGAACTATTAGTGTGTTTTTATTTGTCGCATCAAGTTTAGGATAAGTGCTTTCCTTTATGCAGTAAAGGTTTAAGAGTCACAATGAGAAGGTTTTATTGTTCCATGACCAGAATTTTCCCGCCAATAAAATTAAATTATTCAGTTCACCCAATTTCTGTATAATAACTTAATAAGTATAATATATTGCACCAATTACAACCGAACTTTAGAAAATTTCACGACCCATTTCCTCTCAACGTGTTTACCATGTCTGATATTGCAGCTGTATAATAATTATTAAAATGTCCCTTTTTCTCTATCAGCGGCAGCGGTAGTATCCCAATCTGTACTTTTTCATTTACAGTTACTACCACGTTACCCCAAAGACGGCAGAATAGGGGTCTTAGAATCTATGGCCCTCGGGCGAAATATTTCGAAAACACGCCATTTGCTGATACAAGCAATCCATTTGGTACAAGTGTTAAGGATGATATTTTAATGGATTTGGCCTAATGGATGACTAGTAAAAAAATTTCCCTTAGGACTCGAGATTTCGCCAGTTTTTCAAAATGGCCGACGAAAAATCGCCAAAATTTATATGTGCACAAGGTATGCGTGATTATACTCCTTTCCATATACTTAATTCGGCATACCCGAATTTACACGAATTCCAAAAAAAATATTTCAATATCATATGACCTTGTTTATCCTTGAAATAATCCATTTAAAGGTAAAAAATATCAATAGCTTAAACTTGAAAACAATTTCAAAATTTTAACTAAATGAATGGAACTTTACGGGCGAAACCCGCATCAGAATATTAAAAATCTCAATATATAACGTAAAATAGAATATAATCGTGGTACTGGTTGGGTTTAAATCCAGAACGTCGTTGATAGTTAATTGACTTCGAAATTATATAAAGGTATCAAAAATACTGACATGTGATTTGTACGGCTTTAGGCTACATGGCCATCTAGCTTGTTATTTTTAAAGCAGCAGTATGAAATTTTTGTGTGTATACCGGTAGAGATCACTACATTTTTAAACCTCTGTTTCTCAAAATAAATATAAAGTGCTATATTGCTTAACTCATAAAGAGCTAATCTACAAGAATCTACAGGAAAATTGTAATATTGCCACGCAAAGCATTTACCGATGACGTCATATCTGGAACACCTGGAGGGCCATTTGATTGTATATTACAGGTGGAATTGTCTTAATACTAAATATATACAGGGTGTTTCTAAATTGATGCGAAAGATTTTAAGAGGTGAATGTGAAGATTGTAATTTGGCGGAAAATTGCAACGTTCGCTAATAAAATGACCATGTGTTACAGTTTTTGTAACCCTGAGGTATTGTTACAAGGGAGTAGAAAAACTTACCCTTATAATATATTTATAAGAATATTTTTCCTACCCCAATAAAGGATTAGGGTGGGAAACCATAGATTTCTTCTCGCAAAACAAATCTGAATAGCAAAGAACTTCAAAGCTAATATATATATATATATATATATATATATATATATATATATATATATATATATATATATATATATATATATATATATATATATATATATATATATATATATATACTGCGCAACTTATTTAACGCACAACCAAAAAGTTAACTCAAATTTGACGTTATGTATTTTCGACAATTTTTGTTCGTTTTGGTCGATTTTTTTTTCAAATTGTAGGTTTTTCTCTTAGGAATATCACTGTCTTAGTTGTTTTGGTAAAACGAATGATTTTGATATTATACCAGGTGCTATAAAAATGTTATGTTTTTTTCCGAAACTTCAAAACGTCCTGTGGGCTCTACAAGGTATTGCAAGTTATTGCAATTATAGCCAATTTAAAGCCTCATGTTTTTTCTACATTTTCTTTTTTTATTCATTTGTTTATCTCTGTTACTTCATAAAATATCCAATTTTTGAGTTGACGTGATTTTTATTAAATTTATTAACTTTCTTTTTTGTCAAGTGCTCATTATTTATTACTCATTATACTGGTTCAATGCCTCATTTTGCGTTCTGTTTTCCTTGATATCTTATAATTTATTGAGAGATGCAAGGTGTCTTAGAAGAGAAAAAGGTCTTAAAAGGACAAAAACTCAAAAAACATACCTAGAAAAATGGATTGCTTTAATCAATAAAACAACGAATAACAGGAAACAAAACAAAAGTAAATAGAGAATTAGTATCTGGTGTTTCCACCCCTTCCGCGAATTACCTCCCGACATCTTTGGTTCATACTTAAAACCAAAGTTCTGATTAGGTTCTGATCTAGGCCATTCCGTAATTCGACTAGGCGTCCTTCCAATTCTTGTAAATTTTGGGGTTGTCGTCCCTCACTTCGTAACCGCCGACCGATAAAATCTCAAACATGTTCAATGGGGTTAAGGTCGGGGCTACGGGCTGGCCAGTCTATGTGATCAATTCCTACTTCTTCAAGATAATTTCTCACGATAAGACTCGTGTGGGGACGCGCATTGTCTTGCATAAGTAAAAAATTGGGTCCTATATAGGGGGCATAAGGCAAAACATGCGCTTCAAGAATGTCTGTGATGTATCTGTCAGAATTGAGATTTCCATTCACAGTTACCAAGTCCGTTCGCCCAGTCAAAGATATTCCGCGCACACCATGACGGATCCACCTCCATATAAAGTTGCGTGCAAAAAATTGCATTGACTGTATCGCTCATCGGGTCTTCGGTAGACGCGATTACGTCTGTCACAATTATACAAACTGAACCTTGACTCATCAGTCCAAAGAATACGTTCCCAATCTGCTTCCATCCAATTCATTGGCATGATTCTCATCGGCCAAATTCAATCTGGCTCTACGATGATCTACTGTCAATGCGGGTCCTCGAGCAGCAATCCTGGGTCTTAAATTTGCCTCCCTCAGTCATCGGCGTACAGTTTGAACGCATATGAGTGGACCACCTGCGTGTTGAAGTTGTGCTCTTAAATGTGTTGTAGTTATAAATCGTTGTCTTGCAGCATTTACTCTTAAAAAGCGATCCTGGATAGCAGAGGTAACACGAGATCTACCTTGACCGGCCCGTCTGGAATGTTCTCCTGTTTCCGCGTACCCTGAATTGCTCTCGCTATAGTTGTGTGAGACACTCCCAACCTTCCAGCTATGCGGTTGTAACTCCACCCTTCACCATGTAATGTAGCTGCCTCAACACATTCATCACGAGTTAAATTTCTGGTTTGGCGTTCCATTATTCACTAATTATTGCTGGACTGTCAACAAAAAACTAATGACACAGTTGTCAGTTTATGACGTGTAATCTTCGATTTCCATAGCTTGCTAGCTGTTTGAGTTGTCCGATAAATGCATTTCATGTGAATAAAAGCATATGGTGTTTCAAAACGGTGTATTTCATGAAGTAACAGAGATAAACAAATGAATAAAAAAAGAAAATGTAGAAAACACATGAGGCTTTAAATTGGCTTTAATTGCAATAACTTGCAATACCTTGTATAGCCCACAGGACGTTTTGAAATTTCGGAAAAAAATATAACATTTTTATAGCACCTGGTATAATATCAAAATCATTCGTTTTACCAAAACAACTGAGACAGTGATATTCCTAAGAGAAAAACCTACAATTTGAAAAAAAATCGACCAAAACAAACAAATATTGTCGAAAATACATAACGTCAAATTTGAGTTAACTTTTTGGTTGTGCGTTAAATAAGTTGCGCAGTGTATATATATATATATATATATATATATATATATATATATATATATATATATATATATATATATATATATATATATATAGCTTTGAAATTCGTTGCTATTCATATTTGTTTTGTGAAAAGTAATCTTGGGTTTGTAGCATTTCATTACGTAGAGAAAAAGCAAATAGACGAATAAGAAGGAAGATACACTTACCCGTGCTATATCTGGACATACATACGGAAACGAAAGTATAAATGATCAATGAAACAAATCGTACACTGCTCTGAAGATCCTCAATAAAGGTGAAAGAACTTGTACAACTTCTAAGTGGTTCGTTTCCGTGTGTATAGTGGTTCGTTTCCGTATGTATGTCTAGATATAGCACTGGTAAGTGTATCTTCCTTCTTATTCGTCAATTTGCTTATTTCTCTATGTAATGAAATGCTACAAACCCAAGATTACTTTTCACAAAATATATATATATATATATATATATATATATATATATATATATATATATATATATATATATATATATATATATATATATATATATATATATATATATATATATATATATATATATATATAATATATATATATATATATATATATATATATATATATATATATATATATATATATATATATATATATATATATATATATATATATATATATATATATATATATATATATATATATATATATATATATATATATATATATATATATATATATATATATATATATATATATATATATATATATATATATATATATATATATATATATATATATATATATATTATATATATATATATATATATATATATATATATATATATATATATATATATATATATATATATATATATATATATATATATATATATATATATATATAATATATATATATATATATAGATAGATATATATATATATATACATGGTGTTTCAGTTTTTAATCCCAGGAGGCTGTAGAAAAAGTTATTTCAGGCAGAATATTTTTCCTACCCCAATAAAGGATTAGGGTGGAAACCATTTTTTTTAATAAATATCTAAAAAACTGTTTCGTGTATCTAAATATCTCAAAAACGTATTCTAATATACTTTTATATAATGATGTATCGTGAGGCCATTCATTCTAACATAACTCTCTAAGAATCCGCATATTTCTTCTGCTGTTGTTATTATTGAAATTCTTGTTTTGTTCGGGATTATTCCTCCAACACCATCTTCCGTAAAACGTGAATGAGTTTTTACAAAAACGCGTGAGTCTGGACGCCTTTTCTCATGATAACGTCGATCATATTCTCTCGATGGCAAAATATCTTTTTCTACGACCTTCTAATGTCCTGGGATTAAAAACTGAAACACTCTGTATATATATATATATATATATATATATATATATATATATATATATATATATATATATATATATATATATATATATATATATATATATATATATATATATATATATCAACAGAAATATAGTATATTATATTTTAAACCAACATAATTGAGTTACAGAGTTGATTAATACAGATTAAATTTAGTTGGATCTAAAATAAACTCAGACCAATAGTTCATTTTTGTATGCCATCCAATGTGTGCACTGTGTATAGGCTCATATTTGCGAACGCTTAATTATTAGCTGTAGACTGGTAGCATAATGTATTATGCAAATCTGCCTGTACCATTACTGTCATGGAAAGTTTAATAAATCATTGTTTTTTAATGTTCGTGCGTTGCTGCCAAAGATCAAAAGCATCAGTTGATCTTCACAAAAATGCATATATTATAAAGTGTATTCACCGCAAGAATCCCGGTCTTGGTATGTATGCCGATATAATATAGTGTAAGGAATAACATCAGGAGCTCTATATGTCCTTGTCTTTATTTAAATATTGTTTGTATCTTAATCTGTAAGGTGAGATTTTTCGACATAGTCTTCAGTTACTTCAATTCAAAATAGTTCGACAGTTACGCCAATTTATGTACACGCGTTACATAAGTCGTCGATTGCGGATGGTGATGGCAGGCAGTGTACAGGTCAATTTCAGAGAACTGTCAATTTGTGTAAAATTTCTTCATTTTACTCTACTTCTACTGATGCAATAGTAAACATGCATTGTGGGGAATTTTTAAATAATAAGGTATTTTTGAGATTTGCTGTAATAAGCATAATGTCATAACCTTTATTATCGATAAAGATATACTCGACCTTGTTTGTCGCAAAAAGCTATAAGGTATAAGTAAGTATGTATAAGGCGAGTGTGTGGGGCTCTAAAAATCTATTAAAAGGCTGTACGCAAAATAGTTAAAAACGACAAAGAATATGTGGAAGCTTAGGCTTAGGTTACACAGAAGCATAAATTGTTCAAAGTGACTGGCATAAAGACTTTTGCCGGTGTTACAAAATCCAAGCATTTTTATTTTAGATAATGCCGATTTAGTACCATGCCAATTTAGTAAAATTCCTTTTTGTATAATACTGCGCGTAAAGTATGGCTTTATTGTAAATTTCACTGTGCACATTAGTTTCACTGTATTAACATTGGCGACTTCGCCAATGGATGGCTTCATTGTGAATTTCACTGTGCCAACTAGTTCCACTGTATTAACATTGGCACCTTCGCCAATATCACGATCTAGAAAATAACTGAATATTTCTTTAGGACTTCTCAAGCTTCTTAATAAGTAATTATACTTAATCGGTACTTACTTTAAGAATTTGTTTGTATCATGTATCTTTTATTTTAGGTTTCAGGAAAAATTATAGAAATCGCAAGTGATATTAAGTGTAGTTTCTGAACTGATGGGACTAGAGGAAAAATACAAATTAAAGTGAACATAAGAACACTCTTGTATAAGAAACAATGTGTGTAAACGTGTTAAAAATTATAGATTTTGCAAAAAACATCTCAATTTAAATGGATTGCAATTCAATTGAATACTGGCAATACCCGTTCTCCGAAGAAATCCATCTAGAAAAATATCCGACCACCCAGCGAATGCCTTTGCATTTTTATTATTATACACATAATACGATTTCTTGTACAGTCAAATTTCCTATTGAAACGGCAAATGTTAAAATCAAAAAACTTTTTTTCCGTAAAATAAGAAAAAATATTTTAAAAAACGAAAAATTGTGTATAACTGTCCTAGTGGATTTAGATGTAGGCATTAGCTCACAAAAAAGAAAGCTAACGCAACTTTCATCAAAACAGTGACCGACAGAAGTATTTTGATAAAAATTAGCTGAGATAGGGTCGTGCAAAGTTACCTAATTTTTTACTTATGGTTTACCACTTTTTACCTTTATATATAGGTACCGTATTATTTCTAATTTTTACAGGAAAAAAATATGCTTGTTCAATAAAACAATTATTTTCGGTTTATCAATGATAACGATAAAGGTATTTGTTCAAAATTTTGATTTCATATGCTTTTAATTTTTTCTCTTTTATTTTTTTTAAATAATTGTTATGACTTTTACGTTATGTTATTAATTGTTAGGACAACCGTTTACATACAGCGACTGAGAACTTTAAATGCGTCTAAAATAATGTATACATATAAGTTTCACGATTACTAATACCACTTTATTTTGAACTTTTGTTAACAACTCCCGCACCCCGCCCACTATCAAACCCGACGTGATCCACGTGGCTGACGCCGGCTTTACTTTGTTACATACCTAAGCTAATAATTAAACTTTCACGATAACTAATGCTATTAGTGAAAAATGTTTCTGTCTCCGGGACTACTTATATGTGAAGTGCAATCTTATAAATATATATTTGATACAATCTAATACTGGTATTAGATTATATTATAAGACCATTTGGACCTCAAAGATGTGTAAATAGTTAAACGTTTAAGTATTTCCTTGTCTATTTTTCTATATTTTGTTTTAAAGAATTACCACAAAGTAAATATTTTATTCCATATTTAGTTGAAGGCCTTAATATTTGCAATACAACTTATAAACTTGCCATTTAGGAATGTGGACAATCCTACATTATGTAACCACTAAAAATGAACAAGGCAGTAAACCTGTAAATGCACTCCACAAATATTAGCCGTCTGTCGTTGTCTAACAGCAGTTTTAAATTGTTATGTAAATTACATACCGGTTTCATATAGTTCCTTATTGTACTGGTATTTTTAGCATTAGCAACGATAACTCTAATAATTTAAATTTCAATCGAAACAGAACATTCCCGTTAAAAAAGATTTAGTGAAATGTCTATTAAAGAGCGAAATTATTTCAACTAATCCTACCATGATTACTGATGAACAATTATTTATTAAACAAATTCTAATATTATATATCACGCAATGGTATTATATACCATGTAATAGTATTATATATCATGTAATTGTTTCATTGTGACATCATAGCATTAACTAAATGTTTTCAGATTTCATGTAATCAATTTAATATACCAGGTTATAAGGCCTATTATAAAAATGCTAACGAACAAAAATGATAAGAGTGCGTTAATGTATATAAAGCAAAATCTAAATGAACAGTGGCGAGCAGTTGCAAGCAAACGATTTTATTTACTTAAGTAATTATGGCTTTCAATAATATTTGCAGTAATGTGTAGATAGATGCCTGTGAATTTATTAATTTGAAATGTCAAAACTGACTTCCTGTTATATTTATTTCCATTTAATAATTTATTTTAAACCATGGTGAAGCTTTTCAAATGCGGAAATGACATGCATCGTGAATTATTTAAATGATGGGTTGTCTTTAAGTGCTATTGCCAACCTTTTCCATGTTAGCATAAGTTGCATAATTAAATTGAAAATAATATGGTTGTCATGAGAGGATTTAGTATACCATAATGACAGAGGAAGCTGCAAGGAGAATCAATTTCATTCAAGATGAGAAATGCGCAATCTTTCGGCTGTGTACCATATATGACCGCAGATTCTACTGATTTCTACATGTATCGTTTCTTCTGGTCCGTGGGTAAAAAGTTGACATAAAAGTTTGGGGTTTTGTCAATAGATGGTAGTTGTAGGGAAAATAAATAAGGTAGAAGTTCTTTAAAAAACTGCGAGTCTAAAAAAAACTCCAGAAGGAGTAGTCAGTAGCCAAAGTGTTTTATTTAATCCTCTGCGTCATGACGTGTAACGGTTGGTTCGGTGCCTTCCATGTACCTATCATTTTTATTCAATCTAATATCAGAGTGATTAACAAAAAAAACTAGGAAATCGGAAGTACTTTATTTTTGTACATGAAAATGTAGTCGAGTACGCATAGCTTAGGTGTTATTACGAAAAAACAGAAAGAAAACAATATTAGGTACAACTAATTTAGCTTATAACTTTTTTTCAAAGATCCTAAACACTAAAATTGCTTCTAGTAGTAGATATTGTTTATATAGAGATTTACATAAAAATTTGGTTACTTGTTCTGATGTTAAAAATTTGGACAGCTTGATGCTTCAAGAAAGCTTTTGGATACTTGTTAATGTTAGCATTTTCTTTTATGTCCAAAGAACTCTTTAGCATTGAGAATCGACTCCATAACGTGGAATATTTAATAGACATAGTTTTTCGACCAAGTAAACCAGAAGAATAAATCGCCATTCAATAAAAAGTTGGAAAGTGTTCATATCAATTATGGGGACGGTGGTCGAGCGGTTGGCGCTTTAGCTCTCGGCTCGATCACCTAGCAGCAGTGTATGTGCGATACCCCGAACTGGTGCGAAATAAATTTTCAGTAATTTATCAAGATGAGGTTTTCCAGGTTCTAAGTAATGAGGTTTTCCAGTTTTCCCTCACTTCTGCACTGAATGGTTGTTAGAATTTGCCAAGCGAAGTCGATCCTAGTCGCACATGGGGCTCGCGAAATAATAATATGCCGCCCCTTCTCCCGCACAAGCCTCTGACTTCTGGGCTAACCATTTCAGTTACAATGAGGGGTAGAGATATTATTATTATATTGTAATATTATTATTATATCTTGACTTGGATTTTTCTGGCAATAAATTCGCGTTCGTTTGTGACACTGGTATTATTGTGAATGTCGCGAATTATCTTCCGAGTACATGTGTTCGTTATAAATTTAATTGACAGAAAATAAACAACGCTGATAATGCAGTGTTTGACAGCATTAAATTTTGCACCACAGGTGAAATACTTGAGGATAACTTTCGATGCTAAACTAAACTACATATCATATTAGCAGTGTCGTAGAACCTTAAGGAAAACCTGGGCAATGAAACCCAGGGTGGTACTGTGGATATACACTGCTATCATAAGACCAATAATGGCCCATGGAGCTGTTGTTTGGTGGCCCAAGAGTCAATAAATAACAACAAAACTCAAGCTATGCCAGGTGCAAAAGATGCCTGTCTGAGCATAACCGGAGCTATGCGAACAACACCAACGAGAGCAATGGAGGTAATTATGTGTCTTCCACCGCTAGATCTACATCTAGAAGAAGTGGCTTTGACTACCATGATTCACCCCAAATCCGTTGGCATACTACCAAACGCAAGATGTGGCCAAATCAGAAGCCGCCTGTGGACTGAGTATGTCTAAACGATACCCCTTTTACAGGCATCTGCAGATGGAATTCCGCCTCGGCTTGTCTCTAATAAACCTTACACCATAGAAACTACTGGTGAAGATGAGACCGGCGTTGAAGGTGAAAACTATGTCTTCACAGACGAATCAAAGAACAATGAAAGAGCAGGCTCTGGTATATATTCCAGAAATCTACGACTCCGATGCAACTGGACTATGGATAAACATGCCAGTGTAGTACAAACAGAACTCGCAGGTATAACCATAGCCGCACAAGAGATTGCTGGGAGAGAAATAACGGGCAAGACAATAAGAATCTGCACAGATAGTAGATAATCACTACTGGCAACATAGGAATGTCACCAAGCGCTTGTGAGAGCCTGTCAGATGAATAACATCTGCCTATGTTGGGTCAAAGGACACTCACAATGCAACGGCAATAAAGAAGCTGACAAACTGGACAAGAAGGCAGCCAGCCTGAGAATCCGTGGGCCTGGTCCTTCAAGTAAACTACCAATTGCAGCGAAACTTCTGAGCTGGCCAGAAATCTCCTGAGATATCCCAGCGAAGAGACGGCGAGGAAGTATCTGACAATGTCTAGGGGAAAACTACGTATTGTAACAGGAATCCTAACCGGACACGGGTAAGGAAGCACCTCTATAACATGAGACAAAGTGGCACACCCATCTGCAGAGGATGTGAACAAGAAGATGAAACGGTCGAGCATGTACTTTTTGAATGTCCCGCCGCGTCATAGACAAGAGAATCCATATTGGGGAAACGTTGGCCTTCTATGGCCAATTTGAGGGAAATGCCCATAGGCAACATCATCACCTTTTTTTACAACACTAACCTGGTCGATGGCCTAGGGAGACATTTCCCTCGCTGAGGAAGCACAAGGGGCCCAATGGGGCCTAAGTGCAGCGGATCTCTGATCCGCACTTACAGATACAGGTACAGTGTTTGGAATGTATGCTGCGTTTCTATGGTATCTCTCAAACTATTTCAAAGGTGATTTATTTTAAATTAGTCTACGTTAGATCAGGTGGACAAAAGTCAAAAAATATTAACAAAATGTATCTAAATACTTAAAACATTTACGAATTAAAATACAAAATATGTACATGTTAAATATTAGATAGAATATAGATTTTATTAAATTTAATTTTCTGTGCTGTATATCTTTTATTCAGCGCACGGAAAGAATCGGATTTGGAAAAAAAAAATCGTGCATTGTTTCCGTGCGCTGCTAGCCCGAAAAAGGCCATCTTACATTATTGCTATTACAAATAAAAATAAAGTGTTTTCAAACAAGTGTAATAAATATTATATTTCATGCAGGCTTAATATGTAGTCAAAACTTTTTCCATATATAATATGTAGCCATTTTCAGTTTTTGGTAAAATGCTGCTGCTATAACTTCTAGTCTTACTTTTAACTCGGTTTCAAACTACACTTAATCTTTTATAGCTAACAGTAACAAATTGCTCTACTTTGAACAATGTTTCTAAGAACTCGTATGGAAGTGTCTTTGCAAGGGGTATGTTTGAGTAATTAAGAGAGCATTAACACGCAATTGATGATCGTATACGTTGCCTAGCGTAATTTCAAATTATTTCCCCATGCTTGCACGAGCCAAAATAATCATTAATTCCTTGAACCATGCATGTGAAAATCGAGCAAAACAATGGAAGTTCTGTAATATTTTTATCTAAATAGCGATGGCATGTTATGAAATGCAATTGTTTCTATTTAAATTTTCTCTCAACAGGAATACAAATTACACAGAACAATAATTATGTTTTCTCGGCTAAACGTGATATTACATTAAATTATATGTAAAGGCCAGTATGGGTAATGAATTCATTGAATTTGCGCTTGCTTGCAAAACGTTTAGTAAATTGCACTGTAATCTTTTTTATAATAGGTTTAATAATGAAATTTCGCAGTAAGGTTTCAATATTTTCCACAAATCGCTTAATTGCCAATACGTAATAAATTTTTCTCAGGTATACGTACCTATACTGTTGATCATAACATAATTCTCTTATCTTCAAAATACATACTAAGGTACTTATTGCAAGGGAACTTCGGTAACATTAGTGTAATATTCTGTACCTACAAATGAAACTAACTGGAATGCCTTCGATGGAGGTGCGTACAATATTTTATCTACGACTGCTTGGATGAAAACCTATTATGAATACTATACTCAGTTAGATAAGGAAATAATAATAACACTCATTTTGTTCAAACTGCAGCAACAAAACAGAGAAATTAATGAACTACTTTTGAACAATTAATAATATCCATAAACCAATAGCGTGAGTTATGAAAACTCACTTGTGAGTTATTGTACTGACTCTGTTCGAGCAAAATTCTTTTCCGATACGTTGAAACAAAACAACAATTATTATTGAGGGGAGGGAGGTGACTTGATATTTTTGAATAGTCTCGACGTTTTCAAATCAAGTTAAATAACTGTGCCAAAAATTATGAATTCGGTTAGTGCAGATGAACTATTATGTACACCGCCAGAATTAAGGCAAGTAACGAATGATACCATACATAATTTATAACATGGTTTTTGACTTGTCAAAATCGGTTCGTTAGAACCGGAGATACAGCCGTTTCAAGGTTTTTGTTTTTTAGGGGGGACAAGAAAATCCCATCCCTTCCCTAATTAAGCAATCTCAAAAAAAATTCGGCCTGGGCTTCTGATAACCCTTCCCTACAAGTGAAAAAATCAGCCCTTTTTTCTCTTTTTCTTTTCCCCCCTAAAAAACAAAAACCTTAAAACTGCTGTATCTCCGGTTCTAATGGACCGATTTTGACGGGTCAAAAACCAGATTACGCGTATCGAGGAGACCTATTTTTGTTCAAACATTTTTCTATCCGTCTCCTCGATTACGCGTAATCTCAAAAAAACTGTTTTACAATATTTGAAGGGCTGCGCGCGCCCTCTGGTGGACAACAATTACCGGAAAAAGTTACCAGGGTAGGGGGAACATTATTAACAAGTTGTAAAAAATTTTTTTTCAAAAAAGTCACTTCCGTTTAGACCCCTTTTTTTCGTAGATCCGTTTCACTATGATCAATGGGATTAATATAGAGAATTATTTAAAATTACATGCGTTTCTTAAACGCAAATTCGAGAAGCATCAATATAGCTAAAAAGGTGAAAAAACATTTACACCAGAAAAACTTAATTATTTCATATATTAAGCCAAATAATGATGACAAATAGATATCTGGCAACAAAGGTAATTTTTTTACTCTGTGTGCTAGATCTACATCTAGAAGAAGTGGCTTGGACTACCATGACTCGCCTCAAATCCGTTATCATATTACCAAACGGAAGCTGTGGCCAAACCAGAAGCCGCCTGTGGACTGAGGCTATCAAAACGATACCCCTTTTACAGGCATGTGCAGATGGTATTCCGTCTCGGCTTGTCTTTGATAAACCTTACACCATACAACCATACATACATACTTCGCCATACATACTGGTGAAGATGAGACCGGCGTTGAAGGTGTAAACTATGTCTTCACAGACGGATCAAAGAAGAACGAAGGAGCAGGCTGTGGTAGCAGGGTGTGTTCCAGAAATCTGCGACTCCGATGCAACTGGACTATGGATAAAAATGCCAATATAGTACACAGAATATAGGAAACAGAACTCTCAGGTTAAACCATAGCCGCACAAGAGATTGCTTGCAGAGAAATAACGGGCAAGACAATCAGAATCTGCACAGATAGTAGACAATCAGTACTATAATTGAGCATGGTCCCTCAAATACACTATCAATTGCAGCGAAACTCCAAATAATAAAGGCAAACACCCATAAGAAATTTGTTGTGGGATGTTGACGTTCTGGGATGAAACAAGTAGCTGTCAGCTGGCCAGAAATCTCCTGAGATATCCCAGCGAAGATACCGCGAGGAATTATCTGGACCTGGAGTTTTGTGGCATATTGGCGAAAGATTTAATAGTGAAGCATACATCAGAATTTTGGAAAATGTCATGCTTCCTTCTGTCCAGCTGCTGTTCCCTAACAATGGATTTATTTTCCAACAAGACAATGGTCCCGTGCATACATCTCGAGTGGTGACTGAATACTTTCGGGCACATAATATAAATGTTCTTGACTGGCCTAGTAAAAACCTAGATCTGAATCCCGTGGAAAATACATGGGCAATGTTAGTGAAAATCATTCGAAAGCCAAATGTAAGACCAAGAAACGTTGAGGGTTTGTTGGAAGTTATCAATAATGCTTGGGAAGGAGTAACTAAAGAATATTGTTTCTAATTATATAGATCTATGCCCAGGAGATTAGGAGAAGTAATAGAACATAATAGCGGGATTTCAAAATATTAATTGAATATTTTTAATTATTATTAAATAACAATATTCTTTGTCATATTGTTATTATTACGACAGAAACTATTACACCTTATGACATAAAGGATGTCACATTTGACGGAAAAGTAAAAGTCACATTTACATTATGCAACAGGAACTGGCCTATTTTTTACTTACCGCAACTTTACATGCATACATATCTAGTCAATTAAAAAGGAGCTACATATACTTCTCTAGTCTATATTTCTACCTCACATTAAGAACTGAGACCTACGGAGGATAATACTTCAATATAAGCTCCATAAAAAGCAGTTTTGCCATTACTTTTGTTTAGTCTACTTCGTTCTAGTCATATTGGTGGAATAGCTATAAACTTAGAATATTTATGTGTGTACAAATGTAGCCTGCACCTGTTACCAACAGATTTGTCCGGACTGCAGAGGTGGATGATGAATATAAAAGTGTCCGAAAAACAAAAGGTGATGGATTACTGGAGTGACTGGATTAAAGTATGTCCAATCTATCGAGGCTCTACTGTACTGTACTTAAATATAATGAATAAAAAATATTTTTTGTTTTTAAAAGTTTCCAAACGGTTATAGATAAAAACTCGCTACTCGGGTGTTGGGAAGATCTAATTAGCTACCGCCCTTATTAAATAGTACACCCTATCAATAAACTACTTAAATAAAATCTACTGGTATTCAGTTGGCCATGGTTCTACAATTAAAACCAATGGGAACTTATACATATTGAGACATACAGCAGTAACAACCGTAATTTAACATATTAGTTAGTAGCTTGTTCATGGTACTCATAAGAAAAATTGTACGCTCTTGAACCGACAAATAATCGTACTGTTGCAATAAAACGATATTGTTTCTTCCAACGATAAACACAGAAAAACTGTAAACAATGAAAAATAAAAGTTTTCCAAAGCAATCAGAACGAGAAATAATAAGGTAAAACATAGGTAGGTACATGTATACATATTGTATAACTGTATCTCTGTTGAGCAATATATATAACGTTCTTGGGATGTCACAATTTTTTAACGGCAAACAATGTGTAATCGTTTTATATATTATAATATATAAAAAATTATATTAAGGTTATAATTATGTCCATCAAGGTTGGTCATTTTTATAAATAGTAACTAGGATAGTCCTTGATATCTAATGATTTTATTCGTTAAACGCTTTTTCACCCATTTTAACGTGTTATTACAAAATGCGAATTTCGCAGCCAGGTAATACGATACGGTGACATTTAGACATCTATTTTTCTATGTACCATCAATCATATATTATATGCCAGATGAAAAGAGAAATATGGTTGACACGACAAAAAAGTTATTCGCATGCCTTGGAAAAGAGAATTGGAAGGAAAGATTTATATTAATGATATCCCGCATTTTTAAATTGTATATTGTTACCAACCATAAGTATAATTTGTTTTACTTATTGCTGTTATAATTACTTATTAGTATTAACTAAATTGTTGGTAGGTAGATGGAATTGTTTCGTAGGTATCCTAGTAGGTATATTATTCTAGTGTCTGGCATTTACTGCTGTAGGATGTAGGTATCCGACTTAATATATTTAATATTAATATTCATAGAATTTTTTTTAGGTTTAAGTTGAGAGGATTTATATTTTTATATATTTTTTTAAGTTAATTTAGAGAAATTTTGTTTATCTGTTGAACGCCTAAATGTTTTAATATAATATATTAATGTTTATTTACCCTGTATTCAAATATTACCCGGTTAAACTCATTACCTTATTCCAAATGTAGCATGATGGACTCACATCAGTAGCCGGTTCTGAGACGATGCTGATGCAACATTCAGTACACACATTCAAACAAGACGTTAAGATACACAAATTTATTAAAAATTCACGAAATGCAGAAATAGGAAGTATAATAAAAGATTGTTAAGAAGCACAGTAGTTTATAAATAGAAATAGGAAAACATAGTTAACATATCAACCCTGGAAATATGTAATATCTATTTATACAAAGATATACTATTATATTGATTAATAACCGAGAAATACTTAATTGAAAATAGCTATGGGTATTATTTTACTTTAATATACGATAATAATGTATTATATGAATTGTGTATATAGGCAAAACTTACTACACATTACTACCATATGTTCACTGAACAATGATATAAGCAACTAGGCAACTCTTATTACACAATGCTCTTTTGTCTGTTTTCTCTCAATTTTTTTCCTGAATTTATTATATTTTAAATAAATTGGCGGCTGAAAAAGGTTATATGATCTATAATTTGCATGAAAATATATGTGGTAAGTACTTATTATCATTTGTTGAAAGTTTGTTATACTTTATATTTTACGAATTCGTAGTATTTTTCATAAGCTAGTTTTATTAAAGTGAAATGGTACTTATGGTTACGTAGTTTTGTGTTTTGTAGCATTTCCCAATCCTTTGAGGAATATTTATTGATGCTGGAAACTTGGGTCAACGCTAATGAATAAATACAGGATCAACTAGGAGCAATTCTGGAACTACTCGTACAAAACTTGCTTCAAGGCTTTCCATTACCTCTTCTTGACCTCACGTAAGTCTTTAAATTAGACCGATTTTAATTACTATTTTTATCGATCATAATTTCATAAGTTTCCTAACTAACCCGAATGGCGCCCAACGTGGGCCATTAATATTTTCTTATACTACAATTATCGCCCAACGTGTGGCAATAATATTTCCGAACATTACAATATGTATAAAATTTACTTTTGTCTATACAGTTAATAATCTTCTTAATTTACAAAACTACAATATCATGCATTTTCGTAACATTTGGAACTTTGTTATATTATCGTGCAATTCCCTTTTCATTCGCATTATTCGGTACCTCGGCCTCGTCTCAAACAAATATGCTATAAAATAAACATTTAGATTCAGAATCGTGGCAATCCGCGTTCACCCCGGATTAAATCCGGAGTACTACTCTGTGTGAATACCACTAAACCGTGAAATTTCACTTAACGTTGACGGGACCGTAAATATTATGATTTACTTGGTTTTGTTTTAGGCATATATAAGAGTG
>CAXKVY010002957.1:5000-33854 GCA_964058915.1 Tetropium fuscum | reverse complement strand
GTTTTAAAATTCTTTTCTTTTTCAGTTTTGTTTTCCATGGCCAATCACCATATATGCATTTTTAGTAATATATAGATATATAGATAAATAGATAGATTTATTTAACCACATTATATAACATTTTTACATTTGTAGCAGGTCAAAAACAAAAAGTTACAACGTTGTGTGTATGTACTAAAATGTAGAATTAACTACAACTGTCTTAGAATAAGTAAATGATATATAAGCATATAAACATATATACATATATAAGAAATAATATATAAACGTTAAATAATTTTTCAACAACACATATTTTAAAATTTAAATTAAAATAGTTTATGGCTATAGATGCAAATCTGCTTCACACGAACATTCACAGGTCTTGGACTGCTACTAATTTATTTTTATGCTCAAAAAATCATCAGCAGAATAAATACAATGCCAATAGTAATATAATTTTGATAGCCATTTTAAACTTATTATAATTTAATTGCTTAATAGAGACCCGATTCCTATTATAGTGATTTAAGTTAAAGAATTATTTTCGGATTTTTTAATTTGAATTATTTGGTATTTCTTATTAAATTATCTGATCTTGTTCTATGATTATGACTCTCCGACATTTTCGAGTTTTTAACTTACTGCTATGTTTATGAATTTCGGTGAAATAAATATATAGACACGGTAAGAGCATTATGCCAAACTTTTTAAAAATAGGCTGACAATGTTCCCTATTTTTAAACCCCGCAAGTGTTCTTACCGCTCTCTTCTGTAATTTAATTTTTTTTTGAGCAGGGGTAGAATTTCCCCATAGCCTCACACCGTAACAAATTCTGTAGTGAAATAATGAAAAATACTAAGAATAGACTGGAAATGTTAAACACCAACCTTGTATGGCGCAATAGAAAAATTACATTTCTAAGCGACTTCTCCAAGCAGTTGACATGACTGGACCAATTTAAATTATCATCCAAGGTAAATCGGTGGAGCTTAACACTATTCCCGCTCGTGATGCTGTGGTTTGTTATAACTAATTTCTGTGATTTGTTCTCATTGAGTTTTAGTTTCTTCGCTGAGAACCTCTGCCTTTTTTATAACTTCATCGATACTTTTCAATAACACAAGTTAGTTTGAAATTGAAGTTATTAAAGTTGTATCGTCTGCCAACAGTATACCTGTGTGGATAAATAAAATGGTTAAAATTATTTAAAAATATTATAAAAAACAGTAGCCCGAAGACTGACACCATATTCTATGTTATTAAAATCTGAAGTAATATCATCAATGCTTACGCATTGTTTTCTATTACTTATACATGATTTAATTAGTGACAAAGCCCACCCCTTATGCCATAACAAGGTAATTTTAATAAAAGTAGATCATGGGGAACGTAGTCAAATGCTTTAGTGAGGTAAAAGCAATAACTGAGTGCACTCCTTCCTCAAAACCTGAAATATGCTGCTCACCACTTGTTGCACAACTTCTGTTGTAGAGTTCTTCGATCGATAACCAAACTCAAACTTCGCTATAAAAGAGTTGGATTCGATTCGTTTTCTATTACGTATACATGATTTAATTAGTGACA
Source organism: Tetropium fuscum (assembly GCA_964058915.1). Classification (NCBI taxonomy): domain Eukaryota; kingdom Metazoa; phylum Arthropoda; class Insecta; order Coleoptera; family Cerambycidae; genus Tetropium; species Tetropium fuscum. Next base: position 32,287 of record CAXKVY010002957.1, on the reverse strand, counting down.
AAGCCCACCCCTTATGCCATAACAAGGTAATTTCAATAAAAGTAGATCATGGGGAACGTAGTCAAATGCTTTAGTGAGGTCAAAGCAATAACTGAGTGCACTCTTTCCTCAAAACCTGAAATATGCTGCTCACCACTTGTTGCAGAACTTCTGTTGTAGAGTGCTTCGATCGATAACCAAACTCAAATTTCGCTATAAAAGAGTTGGATTCGAACTACTGTGTTAGTGTCCGTATCAAAATTATTAAAAAATAATTATAATTGGAATAGGTCGGAATTATAATTGGAATAGTCGTCAACAATGTCCATATCACCATTTTTATGAAGGGGAACAATTTTAGTTATTTTGAGGGAATCTGGGAAAAGAGGGTACATTGTTATATCAATAGTATCTTTTATAGTATAATTAATTGTATAATTAATTGGCTATTTAAAGAATGCAAATCAAAACCTGTGAGTTTTTTAATGACTTGACAGCATCTAGACTTACAATCCGTAACATTATTGTGAAAATGTAACATTTTACCCAAACTTTTTTGTCTTTTTCTGCAAAAATTCAAAAATTGTTTTAAAGTGAACACCTAAGACAGCAATTTTTTTTAAATTCTGAAATACAGGATGTTTAGTTAACGCGGTGCACAAGACTTCAGTTGACTGGATAAACATGCATTTGTTCAAAACCCTGTATAGACATGTTTTCTAACTCTTAAAGTTGAAAAATTGAGAGGAAAGCCAGTAAAATTTCCCTTAAAACGCTGAAAACCCAGTAGAAATCGATACATGTTCGACAGTTTTACAGCGTTATCAAATTTGACAAGTATAGTTTCAAAATCTTGTTTAGGTTCCCTTTATGTTGTCATAGACGTTTAGTACTGCTTGCAGACATTAAGTTCCTTAAGTACCCATTGAATAACCATGGTAGCTGTTAAATTGTTTGGTAGTAATTTGACGCTGTATTATATACAGTAATGCATTCTTCATAAATGACATTAAAGAGTTACAATTAGTGCCCCTTATGCCATTATATATTTGAGTCATGCCCATGGTTTGTATAATACACGCGACTGATTTCACACATATTAGGAATTATTATGTGCAAAATCAGTTTTATGCCAGTATGTCGCCAGTTTTATGCGATAATTATTTATTAGAGGCGGTAGGAATTCTCACCTTTTAGCAATTAATTACATAGTCATTTAAGTAATGTTTGCTGGGACTTTATTTACGTATTTTCTGGGGAAAATTACACAAGCCATAAAAGTGTAATTTCCAGAAATATTAAAATTAAAAAGTATTTTTTTTTTCATTTAACTTAAATTGATTAACTGGCGAGCTAGATAAAAAAGAAATACGATAAATTTATTGCAAGACTGTTACAACTGCAATACTATACAAAATTTGCAAGCTTTTGTAAAACCATCATAAAGATGTTAGGTGCAAATAAATTGGCTCATGATAATTTTATCTCTAACTCTAACAACCAGCAATGTGTAATGTGGAAAATAATACATAGCAACAACAAATTAAAAACCCAAACTCTGGAATCAATATTCATCCTAATAAATTAAATGAAAATTTTACAAATTTGGCTGACAATATAGTGAATAATCTTCCATCATTTCAAATAAAATGTAGTGAATACTTAAATAATGGAAATTCGGACATTCCTATAAAAAGATTTAACTTCTCAAAGGTACCTATATTAAAGTTTCTGATATAATAAGCAAACTTAATAAGATAGTAAATAGTAGCGATCCCCTAACAAATCTTATTAATCTGTGCATTAGAGAAAATAATTCTCCAGATTTTTTAAAAATTGCAATAGTCATACTAATTAATAAAATGGAATTTGGTTTTAGATCTCAACACTCAACACTACAACAAGCTATAAACTCATTGATTCAAATTATTGATGCTTTGAAGGCTTGATTGATTGATTGATTGATTGAGATTGGCGGGGGCTCTGCCCTTTGACGTATAGGCCTCAGTATGGGCCCGTCACGTCCCGCCTTTCGAGAGCTATACCAGCTTTGAAGACTTTTATGATTGCTGTTAACATTTTAACAATTTTTAGATCTCACAAAATACCACATAAGATACTAGTTGATAAATTAAAATTTTTGGGCTTTAGTGACAATAGCGCCAACTTATTAAATTCCTATCTAACCAATCGTTGTCAATATGTATCTTCGCAAAATAAAAATTCAAACCTCCTCCCTATAAAACATGGAGTTTCGCAGGGATCTGTGTTAGGCACGACATTTTTTTTTAAATCTATATAAATGACCCACCAAATATTGCCCTGAATGCAATGACCTACCAAATATTGCCTTTGTTTTATTTGCTAACGATACCACTGTAACAAAATCATTTTAAGATGTCAAGGATCTGATAACTGAATTAAATTTTACGCAAAGTATGGTACAAAATTGGTTTGTAAAAAAAATTGAAAATATGGTTTTCACACTAAAAAATACAGAAAACTATGACTTTGGTGTTAGTAATGAGGTAAAATTTTTCGGAGACTACATTGACGAAAAGCTCACACGGAAAACAGACACAAATTATACTTGTAGAAAAGTTTCTAAAAATATATATTTATTATTATTAGTATATTGTTTTACATATTCTTCCAACGCATGTAAAGCAACTTAACTTTAACAAGTTCAAAACCTCCGTGAGAAGCTTTTTACTCAGAAATGCATTTTACTCATATGAGGAATGCTTGGAGGCAGACTTTAATAATTGGTAATTATAAATTAATAATAATAGTAATAATTGTTTGTTGGTTTTGTTAAAGTTATTGATACTGTTTGTAAAAAAATAGTTCCTTAATTTTAGGATTATTTATTGCATTGACACTCGAGTTTTATTTATTTTAAACTTAATTAATGTTCTGTATTTATCTAGTCATATTTCTATATCATTCAATGTTTAATATTAATGCAATTTTTTATTTATAAATGTATATACATATTTTCCTATATATCATTTCTGACCTGTGTAAATACTCCGTGTATAACACATCAATAAACTATTATTATTATTATTATTGTATTATACCTCTGTCTTATTTACGCAAATTTTAATATTTAATAAATATTTAATATTATAACAAACAATTTAGTAACAATAAATATAATACATATAATAATACATGCCTATTATACTCTATACAATATACATATGCACACGTGCACGTCTCGTGTCAAATAGCAAGGCAATGAAATCGATAGTAACAACAAAAGCCACAGTTAACATTATTACCACTTATAAAGTCACTTATAAAGCCACAGTTAACATTATTTAGCACTTATAAAGTCATCTGCACTATAAAAATCCATAACTGATAGCTGTTCTTTTGTTTTATTTTAAAATTTTCTGTAATCAGATATACATCGCATTTCTTTAGGAAGAGCATTATACATGGTGCGAAGGAATACTCAACAGCTCACCATGTCTGGTCGCATAGTTGTAAAAATGTGCCCGGTTTTTAAAATGGCTTAGGTTATTCTTACGAAAAATTATGCTTTAAGATGTAAATAGAAGATGTGATATTTTGTTTTTCTTTAAATATATCCCTACAGCTCTCATTCGCTTTAAAGTTGAAAATTAATATAATAATTTTCTTGTGGCATATGAACTCTTTCCCATTAATTTCCTCTACCCCAAGCGAGAATGTTGTACGCTATATAACTCTATGCCATCGAATAATAAATATTAGTTAAGCCCGCCTGATTAAAAGTATGCTTTAATTGCAATATTGAAAATAATGTTTTATTTAGCTCACCACAAACAAGGTCAATAATGCATATACCAGGAGAGCTTAGTATTAAGGACGTTTCCCAGAAGTATTACTGAATCAGACATGGTACCTTCATCAGATATGAAGTTTGCAGGTATAGGTCTTTCAAGGTGAAAGTGAAAATATACTGTATTTTTGTTATTTAGGTTTATCTATGGCACCATACACTCAATGAATCCACCGGTTACATAAATATAATCAGTAATTAAGCAGGTGGTAAGACGCCGCGCCGTCTCAACCGATTTATTAGGCCTAAAATCATGCCGAGATGTAGTCAGTACGTAATTTTTTTCTACAAAGTTGGTTAGGTTAGGTGCACTGGCTCAATACCATAACCCGTGCACCATACCAAGCCTAAGCCCCTAGATTTTGCAGCAAATTCGTCTAATGTGCTGGTTCCACGTCAGTTCGGAGTTGATCATAACCCTAAGATACTTTGCCACCCCAGATATTGCTAGTTCTTTACCTAGTAGTTTTAGAGGTGTTAGTCCCTCTAGGTTTATTCTTCTGGTGAATGGAATATCGGTGATTTTAGGGTAATTTAAGTCCCTCTGGGAATAAGAAGGGACTTATTACCCAAAAATCACCGTTATTATGGCCTACTGCATTAATCCCTAAACGTGTTGTTGTTGTTATTATGATAATTATAACAATAGCATAGCCCTGGACGGTAAATCATTTTCTGCTCTCGCTAAGTGTCTCGAGGTGCTTGTCTCATCAAGCATTGATTGACGTCTTTGAGCATATTCTCGGTCTACCTGCAGCAGGTAGTGTCTATCCCATACGCTCTACGACAGCCAATCGAGGGAAATTATGTGTTGTCAAAAACCCCTCGATGTCGAGGAAGGCTCACAGACCCACATCCTCTTCTCCTGGGGTATCCTTCAACTTTCTAATTAGCTGGTGGAGTCCCATACCTGTGGACTTTAATGCCTGGTATATATTGTACCTAAAAGTTCTCTAGTTTACTACCCGTACTATAGAAATGTATACCTGCTGCAGTTGAACATTTGCGATGTGTCTTTGTCTACTGCATTTCACTATATCGGCCGTTCTCTCTTATTATTAGTCGGCAACAGTTTGCTGTGACGAATAGCCGGATGCAAAGGATTTTACGTAGTGTAATAAAATTATTATTGAAAGTTCTTCCACTGAAGGTAATAACGATCTATCTCCGGTTCCTATATTAATAAATACGTTCTATAGCCATGCCAATAAGATCGTCGAGTTCCCACAATTTAGCTTCTTTTAGTATGAGAAATATAAAACTTTTCCATTTATTTGCAGTCACGTGCTTCAAGGAATTGTTAAAAAAAACTTGACGTCCCGTCGCGTAGTATTATTCCGGGCTACTTCATCTTTTACCTGCGCCCATGCCAATTCAAAAAGGTTAAGTTCGCAGTGATATGGTGGTAACTGTAATACAATTTTTGACGATTCTGTGCCATTTCATCTATAACATATTATTTTTTGGATTCTTTATTAACAATCGCCGAAAGAAGTTTTTTCGCCATAGTTGTTTGGAAACATTTTTTTCTGATGACCATTAAGTTATAACGGCTTTTCGCCAGGCAACATAGGGGTCCGCTCAAACTATCTGGTGTATCTTGCCATATCCAATACTATTACAGATCCCGGGGTAATTAGATTCAACGTTTAATAAAAACACTCCTTGAACACATCTGCGTTCATATATTCGTGACAGTCACCTATATTTTTTTATTTGAATAACAATAAAGCGCCATGTACAAAACCATTGACACTGATAATTATTCATCTCACTTTTCCTGAAGGTGTTTTGAACCCTGTCGATACTCTAACCAAAAATGCTTGTCAAGAAATATTCACATATCAAATAAATACTGTATAATGTTTATATAATTTCTATGAATTAAAAACAAATCGTAGAACGCCCATGGTTGCTTCTGATTATACGGTTTTATTAGGTATTCTCTTTCATTACCAAGAAGACGATAACACAATATTTTCATTCATAAGGTTCCGGAACTAAACAAGATGATTAGATCAGAGGAATTGTTTTCATCATAGCAATGCTCTGGTCCGTTAGTATACGTACGAGTATACATGAATGACACAATGAAAACGAAAGCAAATGCATGAAAGGTTTATTATATCCAATGAAAAATGCCAAGTTCACTTCTTTTGAGGCTTACTAGATAATCGGCTTATGTTTTCACTATTTAGCAGTTAGAAGCAATAAAATTAGAAATGTTCCTAATAAAATTATAAACGTAACTACCACACCTTTTAAGAAGTATCTGTAAGGGGATTACCATATTTTTTCTTTTATATTCTTATCTAAAACATATGGCGTATGAGCTACTTGATACAATCATTATCATTTCCATTAATAAAATGTATTTATCTACGACGTGACGTGACGGCTTGGATTAAAACCTATTAAGTATGAAGTTCATTTAAGTTAGATAATGAAATTCATTATCTAACTAAGTTGGGGTACCGAAATAATAGCTCATTTTATTAAAACTTTCTACCTCACAAAATTTTCAATGTCTGCTTACATAATGATTACTGGCTGCTATGACTTCTGATACCTTACAACTCCGATTTTAGGGAAAATTTCGTTTTCGTATTCGTATTCAGATTTCTTAAATTTTCTTCGATCCTGGGCAGTGGCAGATTATTTCCTTCGTGTGATAAAGGCTATTAAACATACCACCGCATTAGTATGTTTAATATTTATTATATGTTGACTTTGGGTAATAATACAGGATGAGTAATAATGAATGAGCTATAGTCATATAGAGTGAATAATGCCTTTATCCTGAAAAAATCGCAAAAATCGCAAACTAGCGGCTAGTTCTGATTTTGTAATATGTTGCTAGGACCACTACCACCAGTAGTATATATCCAAGTTTGCAGCTTCGAAAGACCTATGCTAACTCCGCAGCACTCAAAAAACCGTGAAATTTTCGCAGTTTTTTCGGTTTTCTTACTATATCTACTAAACGATGCATTTGTTCATAAAATTTACGTTTTTAAAGAAGATTAAATTTGCTCCATGTGAAACCAGAACCAGCTCATAGGTACCAATATACAGCCCTCAAAAAATGGCCATTGCAACGAGGTTATCTTTGAAGAGTCAACATACTTTGAAGAGTATCATAAAAATGGCCCAGGAGAATTTGCGGGTCAACGACACCAACAAGGGACGACTGATTGCTCTGATATGCACTGCCTTCCAAAGCCAGGGAAGTGAAGCGGGCAGTCGAGGATGCTGATTCGACATCGTCAAGGTGGCACTTGACAAGAGTACCTCTTTTCAGAATCATTGGAGAGGATATGGACCTCCTCGTCCTTCTCAATGGTTTGTCCCCCGAGATTTCGAATTGTTTCTCCACACCTTCATTGGGTGCGACACCACCTCTGCCCTTTTCCTTGAAGAACAAACTGTGCAGCGCCATCCAGAAATACTTACAACTCATCACCACAACTGAAGTGTTCCTCCAACCTACTTCGATGCCGAAGTGAAGTATCCTCCATACAGTAGCTCTGTATGGAGGAGAGCCCTCCAGGAGGATACCCTCCAGAGCCTGCGCTAAAAAAAAATTGTGAATACAGTCGCCTCTGCTTGCTTTGTTAACCTCGCCCGTTTGGCTCCAACGGAAGATAATGCAACATTTCACGCCTACCGAACTTACCACCAAGTTCAGAAGTGGTTGGAGGTGGAAAAAGATGCCACTCAATGGGGATGGAGGAAGACAGAACAGGGAGGGGGTCATTTCAACAACAATGATGAGCACCCCCTTCCTTCTTAAATTTCTATTATGCGGGTGCAAGAAAGGCTGTAGTGGAGGCGGCTGTACCTGCCTCCGCAGGTACAGCCAGCAGGTACAAAACAGGTCTCAAATGCTCGGAAATGCAAATTTTGCTCCGGTGTCTGTTGCAAAACGTCGCCGTAATTCAGACTGCCGAAAGGGGAGAAGACGACGACATCGACGATCCACTACCTATTTTTCAAGCTGAATAGGACGATTTCGAACTAACCACGAAGCGGGCAAAATGAACTATTCCACAATACACAACAATATCTCTTGTAAATATTCATATATAATACATATATATCAACAAATAAAAATGTTGCATTCATTACATTGTAAATATATTATTAATAGGCTAATTATATATTTCTTGTGAATATACATCGTTTCACTTTCTTGGAAAAAATGCCCATTTTTAGAGGGCTGTAACTTATTAACTATTGCACCTAAAGAGCAGGTTACGCTAAATTTATCTTTCGAACTTGTAAACTTGGATATTCACTAATGGTAGTGGTCCTAACATATTAAAAAATCGGAACTAGCTGTTTATTTGCGATTTTAATGTAATAATGACTGGCCTACTAATAAAATATATCATATAGGGCTCCACGTCATGTTTGTATATAAATCGCACAATAAATCTTACCCTGCAATGTCTATTATTTTGCAAAACTATGTAAATGCATATTTATGTAGCAAATAACAAATGAGTTTTTCCAATTTTGACATTTAGTTTTAGTTTAGACAAAAGTGATACTTTTGAAACCCCTTTGACGTTATGAAACGTCTTCATTTTCACAACCAGTTACGAATAGTAAACTTTTAGGCAACTGGTTTTATAAAGTTCATTTCATAGTAGGTTATTTAGACAATTATGAGATTGACAAGCTATGAAAGCTTTCACACCGTGACAACCTACTAGATCGTTTTTAAGCGTATAAAATTGAGAGTCTTGTTCCCATAAAATATAATATAAAATTGATCAAATTAGAAAAAATCTTGTACGAAACACGTTGAGAAACACTATTTTGTGTAACTCTCATCCTTTTGCGGAACGAGCGCTAGCGAGAAATCAGCTCGTTACACAAATAGTACTTTGTAGTTACAAATAGTAACTGATTATATAAATAGCTATTGTATATATCTACAAAACTTTATATGTATATACAAAAAACATCAAAAATTATAGAAAAATAATTGTTGGACCGCCCATGCCATTATTATATATTTTTCTTTTGAGAATGTGAAATATATACTGAATGAAAATGTGTTTGAAGAAATAATCTGTAGATTATTCTAATATAATGAGATAGAAAGTAGATCCTTCGCAACCAATTATTCGTCAGTTCACGTTGAATCTACGTGTACTCACACAGAGTCGCGTCGCGGCTCCTTTGTGTTGTTTTGTGGCTGTAAGTACTAGAGAGGAAACAATAGTACTTATAATAAGCCGTAAAAGCATATACTACATTGCGAAAATTTAACAAGAAAGTATTGAATAGAAAGTATATTGAAATCCTAAAATGTCTACGTATTTTAATATCGTCGGAATAAACTGTGTATGTAGGAGACATAGCGAATTAAATCCTTTCGCATGTGCAGCTAATGCATCAAAAAGATTCAGTTATAATGATTATCTTTTTTCATGACATTATGCCTTTGTTCCGTTTGTACAAAAATATGAATGGAGCCTTGACATTCATTTTTATCTGATTTCTCTTATTTTTTACCTAGAGTATATTGTTATATTAAATCGTGTTGTACTGTTGACGTACGTAATATTTGTTACTTTGAAGGTCCTGTTATTTAATCTTGAGGCATATAATAATAGGTGTTATCTGCTGAATATTTTTTGTCTAAGAAATTAATACGTGGGTGTCATATTGCTCTTAATCGAATAGTTTGGCGGCTTCATAATATGACCTTCGATTAGGTATTTTATTTTATATAATTACTTCTGTACGATTGTAGTATAACAATAATTTCTTTACATTTGTCATAACAGAAACAGAAAAAAATATGAGACAGCAATTGGAAACGTCTAACACTGTCTAAATTTTGTAACGATATATTCCAGATATAATTGGGAAAAACATTAATCAGCCATAGTATATAGCAATATAATCGGTCAGATTTATATTCCGATTACGAAAATATAGACCCTTATGTTTTTATAATTCAACACTGAAACGTAAAATATTATGTTATATAATTTTTGCCTTTTCATTTCAATTACGAATAATTAAAAAAATTACTGCCCGATTTTCAATATATTTTCTTTAGATATAGCTACATCACCAGCCTTTTTAATTATTGCTGGTAGAATACTTCATTGTGATGCGATTTAATTATACATGGTGAAATAAGGATGTATATGTTGCTAAGAGATGTTTGTTATGCCAAGTAGGCGACAGTTGTCTGACTGACATTGTCAGCTAAATTGATAGAAGAAGTATTTACCTATATGTCAGTTTTTGAGTCTAGGGATTAAGTATTTTTGCAAAATTGGTGTATTTATGTTAATATTAATTAAGTCAGTTATCTAGCTTAATCTTACCTAGTTTAAATCTTTACGACAGAATTATGGTACCATAGACCATTTGATGCTAAAAAACTGCACACAATGGGAATACGGGAAAATTTTCTGTCGTGGATAATATCCTATCTCAATTATAGAAAAATATTTGTCAGTTTAAATTAAATAAGATCAGAGACGTATGATGTTGGAATTCCTCAGGGTTCTGTATTAGGTCCACTTATCTTCCTTTCGTTTATTAATGATATTGTACTTCATATTAGTGCAGAATGCGTTGTGCCGTGCTGTTCATAGATCACGTTTCCATAGTAGAAGAAGCAGACACTCCTGAGGTGCTTCGGAGTAAGCCAACTATCTGAACAATTTACAAATTGGGGTAGCAACAACAAATTAATTGTTAACCACGAAAAACAAGAAAAAACAATTAATTGTATCCAAGAAAAGCTCCTTTTGCAAAATCCCTGACCACATTCTTTTGATTGATGATTTACATTAAGAAAGACTTAAATAATAATAATAATAATGATTTTCTTATTAAATTATTGTTATTATTATTTTATTAAATTATTGTTATTATTTTTATTATTATTAATGCAAACAGACTGCACAAATTTCTTTCACTTTATCAATCCAAAGACCATGTCTATGTCTCAAAGTAAAGTCTATATGTATACTATGTATCTAAGCAATAATGAGAGTTTTCTACCACATTTAAAATGAAACCGAATGAGAACCAAACTTAATGAGTACGAACAACAGCATAAATCAAGCTCATTCCCATCAAAACGTGAAAGGTAATAGATAATTCGCTAAGTGCATTTATAAATGCAGTTTGCAGTAAACATCGATACGATAGTGTTAAATAATTTAAATATCTATTGCACATGTTGCACGTACGTGAATCTGCTTTCCTGCATGTAAAAGTTGAAACATTAGATGCATACAGCAAGCCAACTGAATACTAAATTTCTTGATTAAAACCATAGTAGAGTCACTTCATTAATAAATAATCACTTTCTCGTACTATAAATAGTATTAACAATGAGTACAATAAATATCTAACAGTATTTCAAATACTTAAATACTAATTAGCAAAATATCTGATGTTTATAAATAAGTATTATTGTTAATAGTACACGCTATATCCATTATTTTAACATATTTATTGCAGATATAATTCAGAAAGTATAATAAAATTACAACAAAATATTTGAATTACGAAATTACAATTTTTTTGAGGAACTTTTGATCATGATGACACAATGGTAAATGATAACCAGTTCAAGAAAATTTTCCAACGAAAAGCGAAATAATTAAATCCCAGGAAGTGACGATGTGATTGGCAGAAATATTTAATTTATGGAGACCAAAACTAACGAATCATATATTGGATTATATGTATTGTTAACGAAAATATGGAAACGATAACTAATACCAAAGGAATGAACAGAGGCGATATGTCTCTGTGGAAAAAGATCAAAACACCATAACACAAATCGAATGGCACAAAGAAAGACAAAATCAACCTGTGAAATACTGACCTTAGTTCCAATCACGTATGTTAGAGCGAATGCGTAGTCACTTTTCATAAAACATATATTCTTTAAGAAGTAAATACCTAGAATTTACTCTAAAATATGTCAGTCAGTTATGTCAGTTAACGTATCACCCAGTGTTCAAATTTTAGGGACGTAGCAGAACGTATAAAATTTTAGTAAGTTAGACGAAGAAGAAGTTATACGAGAATATCAATGTTTAGACAGTGTAGAAGTTTAGACAGGGTAGAAGTACCTACAACAGATTAAATTTTTATATTATATGCATACTATAATAAACCGGCAATAGTGGCGTTTAACCATTTCAAACAAGCATAATAATATGATAGTGTGAGAAGAAAAAACTGTATGAGGCATCTAGGAATTAGTCAAAAATTAATAAACAAGAAAGTTGCGCTAAAAGAGTCAGAAAATATCAGAATAAAAAGGAGAAAATAAAATCAAAAATAATCAGAAAATAAAGGAGTACGACAAGGCGGTCCACTCTCATCTATATTATTTAGCTTTGCATTAGAGAAATCTATTCGCGAAGTCCGAGGTAACACATCAGGGAAAATATGTGAAAGTTGGCAACAATGTCCGGCCCTCGAAAATATGTCAGTTGGCAATGTCCAACCCTCGCGGATGATGTGGTTAACCTGCCAGTAATAGGCCAAGTCTCACGTATACAAGTGAGAATTGGACGCTAAACAAAATGCAACAAAAATGGTGTATGGGAAAGGAAGGTGCCGTAAGATATATCGTGAAAAAAATTGTTTATGGCGAATGGAAGCGAAGAAAAAATAAAACATTAATCCAGCCGGACCAAATATAATATCGAAAGGAAATTCTCAAATATTGCGGTGGCTGGGGCAGGTAGTATGGATTGCAACGAATATACTACTAAATAGGGTGATATCACACTCGATAGGCAGAAAAAGAGAAGAGCAAGAAGGACAATGCGGAAGAAGGCAGTGGATAAAGACTTTATATTAGTGTTAGTGCAGAAGAAATTTTATAATCATTCATAATCAGAATAATTTTATATTCATTGCCTAATGTAAAATATAAAAAGGAAAAGTATTTAATTTATTGTAATTTTTCAAAGTAAGGTTTTAATTTTTAATTTTCAGAATGAAGGTCGAACATATAGAACAAACATTACAATGAACTTATAGCATCTAGCTATAATCGTTTCTTCCCTACCTCGTCACAGCAATCCATCTATATCACTGGCGCATTCGCCACTTTTTGAAATTATTATTGTGTCAAAGATAGGAGGTATAAATATAACAATAATAAATCGTCATGTCACACTATAACTATATATATTACTTTAGTACTTATTACTTTTATACTTACCGATACCGATCAAACTCAAAAAATATATTTATCAAAACTCAACAATATATCTAGGTATTTACCAAAACTCTCAAGAAGAAAATTGATATAAAGTTAAGAAGCGATGTGTATGATGCTCTTGGTGTAATTTAAACAAATAATGCCCTCTTTATTAGAGCAAAATATTGGCCAATAGCGGTCTTTCTGTTTTAAGACTCGCTGTTCTGTTTAATTTATCAACGATAAACACGAACGATAGTACTACTTTTGTAGTGAAGGTTTTGAACATTTTTTCATGAAAAAAGAACCAGCGTCAGATATAGTACCGGAAGAGATAATAATGAACTAACACGGTAAGGGTGAAATTATAATAGTGATAATAAGATGATAGTGATCTTAAGGAATATACTTCAGATTCAGTTAGTGACTTTTCAGGAGTTTATGCATTTTGTGATGTTATGCTGTCTATAAATAGTATGAATGTACTCAGTGGTATACACTACATGGCATAATAGTAAAATCGTCTTTATCTTCCAAATTTCACTCTTTCGTCTACATATCTAGCGGTTTCCATGGATATACATGCATATATATATTATCATACATATTACCATACATATTTATATTATCAAAAGATACCGTTTCCAGATTCCTTCACGCAACGAATATTGCTCCTAACTATAACGATACATATAACTATTAAATAGAGACATAAGGAGTTAACAACCTGCTTAAAATCACACGGAAATTACTGGAGGAGGATTTTATAGCCCTTTTATCTTGATATCTCAGCAGCTTGTGATCATATTAATCTACACAATATTCAGGAAAAACTATTGGTTTTTGAGTCCCACAAAGAATTTTCTGAACGAAAGAAGCAATGCTAACTATTAAATGTCCCTACATCAATATATAAATGGCTTTTATGCTGTTACTTAATTAAAATAAATATTACGTAAGTAGGTAATTACATATTTATATAAGCAAAAATCGTAAAGGTGAAATATGTCATGCACCGCGTCACGAAATCTGTATCAAAATATTAATGAGAAGAACTACATTTATGTGAGTGAACCATAACTGGCATTCATTATCATTACTAAAGGAATGACACATCAAGATCTCGAGTACTAATCTAAGAGTTATTTAAATTAGGCGGTTTATGTCAGATATCATATGATTTCCCATTTTTTTGCACTATACCTGCAATTGTCTTGGATATATTAGTTCACCGAATCCTCTTTTGGATATGTGTGAGATGTTTAATGCATATTATATAAAATGAATAATCGTTGTTAATAAAAGCCCCGACGGAGAAGAAATAACATATTTTTAATAATATTCATATATTCAGTTCTTAAAAATCCATCGAAACGAGATTTCTTGTACTTGATTTTATTTAATATGCTTGGTTTTTAATTAACAGCAATGTATGAATGTGGGCAATGCTGTGATACAGGTGTCAGTAATAAGTCGACTCGTTTCAATATCGTTGTCGCCTACTATGTAGCGCCAATTTTATAACACTTTCACCAATGTTTCAATTGATCTCGCATTTTCAATAAATCGATGATTGGCATAACATTGGAATTGACTAATTGACTTACTAATGTTCGTAAAAAGATAGAACCTCTTAAAAATATATATCTAACAATACACATGAATAACTGGTGTATTGTTGCTATAAGGTTGATTGCACTTGAATGTACAAAATGTACAATGTTGTATGTACAAAACAATGTAATGTACAAAATGTACAATGTTGTTGGCAGCTTATACAGCTGTCTTCACTATCACAGTATTAGCGTAATCAGGGGCTTGAATGGTTTTGGTTCCAGCTCCTCATTTTGTTCCTGAATCCCGTACATTTGCGTTTTGTGTTGTTTTTTGCCTAAAGAATGCACTGGGTACTACAAATGACTAAGACGTTTTAAATATTTATTATTCCTTTTTATTATGGAAAAACTGATTAAATGAATAGCATTCAATGTCCGTCAAAACCAACAGCTTACACTGTTGGACCGTTAGTTTAAACTACATTTTAACCAAGGATAATGCATAACTATCGGTGTTTCTAATTCACATAAATTATTAATATGATAATGTAGTACAGATAAAATAATTTGACGCAAAGACGAACATAATCGGAAGTTTAGTTCGGTCGCTAAGCCCAGAACTCGAAACATCCGAAGATTCGAAGAAAGTGGAAGAAAATTTTGTAGAAATATACCTTTATATATTGTTACGGAATTGTCAGAAGTGAGTGTTCACGATATATTGAAAAATCCCTAGATCTAGGGAAAAACTGCGCAATCTGGAAACACCGTACCTGACGATGTGGCAACATCGCATGTGGAGGTGCCAGATACAACCCCCCAAGGGCGAAATCTCAACCCTCTAGGACTTCAAATAAGCGAGATACACCCCTGGCCCCATTTAGAATAGTTATATGAACATATGGACTACCCCCCTGTAGAATCCTTCGAGATGCCTTGTATTCAAACTGGAATGGGATGGAATAAATGAGAATAATCTAGAATGAGATGGAACAAGTGAGAACAATCAAGAATGGGATGGAATAATCGAAAAGCTTCTAGAACTTTTCAGAAAATTCAGAATAGTATACAAGTGCCAGCCGATGACGATATTAGTCAGTTTAGTAGTTTTGTTTGAATGCTCGTAGAGACAAGACTTAGGAACAAGTAATTAAAAGTGTTCAGTAGTAATTTATCATTGTAAACAGTTGTGACTTGTTGTGTTTGGAATTTAATGAAGTGTATTTGGATTCTGGACAGTACTCACTTATTTTACGAAGTCAGTGGCGTAACTATATGTTGGTCTGTTGTAGTACGCCATAAATTGGTGAAACCATGAAGTCAATTGAATTAAGAGTTTGTACACAAATTACTTATATCTCAACGACGAAAATCAACTAAAATGTGAGTAAATATAATCTAACCTTTATTGTGGAATAAAACCAAATTAAACATTTTAGTTATAAGGAGCAATTTAGAGTACTAACTTTAAAGTTACGATCATCTTACAACAAAATTTCCTAGTTCAAGAAGTTTTAATAAGAAACTCATAAACTGATTTTATAATGCTATATCCTACTGTTAATTATACAGTTAATTTCACCTGCTGCCTAAATATAGGTGTCATAAAATTAAATGTTATATTATTAATCGCTTTATTTTAATGATGATTATTAAACAATGACAGATAATAAGCCTGAAAATATCCGTTGTATGAACTGTGTCGGCACAATTTTAAATAAATTTGACAGCTATCCAACACTTACTTGGTATATATTATGTCCTTTGGCCATTAAAATATAAAAATAATTGCGAATAATCTTATGGTACCGTAACCGTACATCATAAAACAGGTTCGATCATTAACTACTTTTTCCGTCGGCCCTGTATTTACGAGTTTGTTTATTGTATAAATTTTTTTTAAAAATTGCTCTTGTCGCATAAGCGGCCCGCGAAATAACATTATGTCGCCCCGTCTCCTGCACAAGACTCTGATTTATGGGCTTACCATTACGGTTCGAATGAGGGGTAGAGATATTATTATATTATTGTTATTATCTGGATCCTAAACTGCATGATTTATATCGCCGTCAGAGTTAGTAGTTTCTTTTAAATTTGAGCAATGAATGCATTTTAAATCTGTTTATCCCCAATGTCCTCAAGGTGCAAAATCTTTTTTGGTAAATTTTTCAGGGTGATATGGTCATATGCCTGCCGTTTTAAACCCGGACTGTTTCTTGAACAGTTCCGGCAAATTGTATGGTGTAACTCTTTCATATTGTAACAAGTGATAATCAAATTGACAATTAAAAATAGCTTTTGTGGGCCCATAGAACGTTAAGTCTAAAAGCTTAAGTATGTGCGAAGTGTGAGGGGGTATGGTTAAAAAGATAATTCCATTTTGTTTGCTATATTCATATATCGTTAAGGATATATGACTGGAATGGTTGTCAAGCACTATTAATACTGGCTCATCTTGAGAAGGTTTCATAGTTTCCTCAAAATGTCAAGCCTTATGGAACAACTCTTGATTGCTCCATCCAGACTTTGAACATTATACGGTACTAGGCGGGCCATTCTTTTCTAGTGCGTTACTAATTCGTTCTCTGGGTAAAATGAATGTGTGTGGTGCATAGCACGTACCGAAGGCATTAAAACAGAAAATTACAGTAACTGTTTTTCTTCGTTCGCCTGATGTTTTGGCTCCAAACTGCGTGACACCTTTCGGACCCAGACGTTTGCACATTCAACACCTTACTTTGGTTTATGTTATACTTTTCATAAATCTTTTTTAAATTTTCAAAAAACGTAGAAATCTGTTCTTCATTAAACGCACATATTCGGTCGAGGCTTGTCGGTTCTGGTTTTCTTAAGGATATCCTAGGATTTCTCTTGAGAAAGCTGTCATACCAACATTTACCGGCCATCTTAGTCACCTTATTAAAATTATTTGAATATATTATGTGCCTGCGGCAATTTACGAAGCTGATCCATTGTAACATCATCAAATAGTTTTGCCAATTTTAAAATGTGGATCGCTAATATGTTTTCTTGATCACTAGAAAAACTGGGGTATACCCCATATGAGTTCCGGTAACAGCAAGCCCTTAATCATATACCTTCTTTCTTTTGCGAATGCTAGACTCTGATCGAACTTTCTTAATCCCCCATTTCGAACAAATAGCAATGCTTTGTCCATAGTTTCTGCAAACCAGTTTGCCTTTAATGTTTCTAGTCGGTATTTCGGCATCTGGAAATAATAAACAAAATTGTTAGGCAAAATCACCCACTATAATCGAAAATAATTCATTTGTTTTATGTCGGCTAATCGTACTCATCCTGCGCACAATTAGCCGACACGAACGTCTTCCGCTTTGACATACTTCTAAAGTTTGAGATTCCGAGCATTTTGGAGAGATATAGTCGCGAAAAGTGATTAGTACGATTATGGTATCCAGTACATTCACAGCAACGTCTCAGCTCAATTGCACAGTAAACATAAAGTAGAAATCTAAACCAACTGCCAGCCTATCCTGTTTTAGAATCCTATGTTAAGTATTAATATCGACTTGAATTACAGCTTGGTACGATTTTGTGTTTTTACGTTGTGGTTTATTAAAAATTAATTAATAGTCACTTTCATAGGGGAAGCACGACTTATTTTGGGCACGTAAATATTTGACTAGTCCGCATCCTCGGATTAGAGGCGAAAGCTGCTTGACACTATATTTTTCGCCTAGTTGGTTTTTTGCTATTTTAGCACATTCCTCGATGGTATCACGATTTATCACCAGGGATCTATTTCTAACATTCTTGACATGAAAGATCTATGTTTATATTAGAATTAAGAATTAGGGTCAATTGTACGCATAACCTCAGATTTTGGAGCAGCAACGGGCTGATTTAAATTATTTGGTTGCAATAAAACAGATGGATCTAGTTTCACAACACCTGCATAGGTTAATGAAGGTTGCTTGTTAGCTCAGAAATCCTTGTAAATTTCTTCTAATTTGGAGGTGGCAAGGCTGTCCAGCTTTTCTTTTAATGACTTCACAGTGTACTCCATTTTATCTGTTAACTCTTTGCGAATGCTATAGTTGCTATCAAATATCTTACTTAAAACATCATCAGATAACAATTTCTTTACATTACCATCTATATTGCTTCCCTATATAAATTAGTTACAATGTGTTGAAGAACCATGAGTTCAACTAAATATTATTTCGACAACATGACATAAGTACTTCAAAGTGACTTCGATTCTGCAATAATACGATAATTAGTTATGAGGCGACAATCAAATGAGCTTTCTAATATTTCCATGCTGATCAATACAGATTAAAACAGTGCACTTTAATAAATAATTAGTTGTACATGGGTGTGATGCATAGTGAATAGAAATCTACGGCCTTTATAATGCACAATATATCGAAATATGATGTTGGCGTGGTTATAATTAACTACTAAAATAGATTTTTATTAGACATATTTTGTTAAATTTATAATGTTATATATTATTGATACTGCATTATTTAGAAACAAATGAGATATATTATATAGTAGTAGTAGTAGTTTATTGGCCACTTTATATACAATTTCTACATTTGATGTGGCAAAATACAATATATAAAAAGTACCTAATAAATTAAACAGAAACGTGCACACTAAGTGTCATAAACGGCAGAACATTCATATAATAATCTATGCTATAAAAATAGTTACTAATTAAAATTCCTTTGACAAGGCGATAAAAATGGGAATATTTCATGCCCAGGACACCGACATTGCCAGAGAGATCAATAGATTTGTTGTAGAATTAATCTCAGTGGTTCTTACCGGAGAATAATCGGGAATCAGATGATTGGCATATCGAGTGTTATGCTTATATCCAAATATTCGAATGTTTGAAACTTTTATATTGGCTTTGAATTTTTAGCAAGATCTCGAAAATTAAAAGAGATGGCAATGGCAATCTTTGACTTTTTAAATAATGACTTGCAAGGCGTACCATACTTCGCTTCCTCGATAATATGGATAGCCTGTTTCTGGAGAATTAAGACTTTAATAGCGGATGTAGAATTGCCCCATAGTACAACACAATGTATGTGAGATGGGAGTGCATTAATGCGTAGTACGCCGAAGGCAGAATCTAAGAGACAATCAAGACAAAACAAAAATAAAGCCTATCAGGCGTCAAAAAAAATAGACTAATAGAACATTACTAATCATATAAATAAATCCTGGAAAGATCAGTTAGAAAAAAAGACAAATAGCGTAAGGGTCAACATGAAAATCGCCAGTAGGTAATAATTATTAAAAATTTATATTATTGAAAATAAACTCAGTGATTTTTTTAAATTGTTCTTTAAACGAAGCAAACTTGTCATAAGTGGATGAACTGTATATTGCGAGATTTGCATATTATAATTTTATTTCAAATATTTTCAATCATATTCAATCATAAGTTTATATTATTATAACCAGATAAATATATGTAGTGGAATCTTCATTTTTATGACGATGTATAAGTACCATATAGATATACAATTTGACAAAAGATATATCATAATATGGTCTATAACGATATTCTTGGATAGATTTTCATAGATTAATAAAAAATCAATAAAAATTTGCATTTATTAAATGAAATAACCCAATCCAATTTTTTGAAAACATTAAATATTATCATATATTAGAACCTGACAAAAATAAACTAGATAATTTTTATAACATAATGATAAATTCCTAATTCATACCATAACTATTTCAAACTTCAAGCATCACACGTAAATCAAGCAAAACACTATCCTATATCCCATGTGTAGTGCCTTCTAAAATTAATAATACCTTGCGAAATATCCCGATGTGTGAACATACTTACATATATGCATGTGTATATTAATCTAATGAAAACTGAATACTAATTGGTTTGCACAAAACGGATGCTGGTATTTTTTACAATATTGTCCAGATACGTGCTGTGAGAAAATTTATTTTTTATCGAGTAGTGCGTTTTAATTAGGCAGTGCACGAACAAATGGTATGCAAACTATCAATATCCTAGGAAAGTTGTACTCTTGTATTACGCAGAAGTGAAACATAAGTCCGCGTGTTTGTTGCTCAATATGCCTGAGGAAAATCTAGAGTTGTTTGAGATATATTGACGGAAAACATGTCAACCACTACCTACTGCTAAGATCAGTCATCTCGAGGTAATGTATGACACCAAAAAAATCTTGCGTGAATGTACAATTCAATCAGCGAAGGGAAATATTTAGTACAGGCAAATAAATATCATCTATCATCTATAGCAGCTGAACTAATTTAGTAGGTAGGTAGGTAATGTGCATGATAATTGATGCGTTAATGTGACATCCGTTTTCACATTTCCATCCCATTTCCCGAAATTTACCGTCATATCACCGTAATAGATGTTTACACATCAAAAATATTTACAACAAATTTATATTTTTCGATTTTCGATTTTATTTTTTCAATAGTAATTATTACTATTTTTCTCATTTTAATATTGTTATAAAATATAAAGTAATTGAATATTCGGAGTTACCTGGCAGAAAGTGTCTGGACTAGTGTAAAAATATCTGGTAACAATTGTTGTTTCGGTACGTTATACAGACCACCTTTAACTAACCTCCGCTTATGTCTGGAGCACCTCGAAAATATGTTAATTCATTTTATTCCTAGCTTTCATTGTATCCTATTTGGAGCTTATTTTATATTAATTTATTATAAAATAATAATAATATTACCGTGAGCAGATTATATAATTTATTTGAAAGGTATGGTTTATATCCACTCATTATGCAACCTACATATATAAGTCGGCAATTCGGAAACTCTAACTAACCTATTGATTATTTCGGATATTTTCCTCGTAATAGATTAATTTATTTTAAATCTGGAAAAAGAATCTAAAAATTCTTTGGTTAAACGTGATTTAAAAATAAAAAAGGAAAATTGACACCTGAGATTGTTATTTAGGTACAGATTTTTTTGGTTGTAATTATGATCTATTTATGTCTGACTTGGCATTAATTAACTGTGATAATATATACTTTTTGAATAATATTGACGATATGTTAGAGATTTGGAACAATAATTGAATACCAATGTTTGATATACATAATCCTCTTAAAAAACAGTTAATAAGTCCACTAGGCCGGAAAAGATAGCATTTCTACAATTTAAATTTAGAACAGATACTAAAATATTTTGGAAAAAGTTATACTATTTACATTGAAAGTTACTGAAATTAAAAATAAAGTCACTTATTTAGACCCTCACTAATGCAACAATTTTCTTACAGACAATTTGCCTCAGCCTTCAGATTCTGCAGATATGGAAATCATTTTATATAAATATAATACAAAACCGTGCAATTTAAATCAAAAATTCCTCTTTAATACTAGTCAGGTAGAAGAAAATGTATTTAACATCTCAGGCGAAAGGGTGTCATAATATTAACATAAGAATGCTACTGTATGTATTCCCTTTTTCAATGGTGCACGTATTTTACACAAATTCGATGTTTCTTGGTTTTCAGAGTCAGAGAGCATGATTCTTTTTTGTTAAAATAAATATTCAAGAGGCGGCTCCAAGTTAGCTTTAAATTTTGTCATTTATGGTTCATTCGACTTCAAATCTGTATCAAGTTGTATTTACGAACACAAATAAATATTCTCATACTGGGGCCTCCAAATATTTCTTCTGACAAAAATCGTGATCAGCGACTCTCAGGTAACGATTTTGGGTCAGATTAGAACGTAAGTGGCAGAACATCTTGGAACCGCTATTTGAAACATTTATTTTGGCAACAAATCCAATGACAATACGAAATCGAAGACCATACTCGTACTTGGAAAACAAAAATATTTTCATTGGTAAAATATCCACGTCCTAATATAGGTAAGCGTTTATTTCACTTGTGAGGTCTTATTCAGTAGACGGGTCCGGCAGGCCAAGATAAAGTCAGCAAAATAGATAGTGAAAAAGATCAAAGCATCTACAGTGGCATTAGGTATTCTTGTTTATAATGATGTATAATGATAATTTTGGTTGTGGACGATTTTAGCCTTTATTACTCTCTATATTAAACTTGAAAGAATCTATGAATACTAATAGTTTGAGAACTGATTCTTGGTAGAAAATTATATAAATATGTTAAAACATGATCTGCATGGAAAAATGTTAAACCTCTGCAAACATGTTGTCCTCGTAGCTATAAAAGTGAATTTCCCTTTACAACTTGTCCTTTCCCAGGACCATCATCATTCCATACATATCAAGACATCGTGTATAAAGTTCACATTGCGCCAGTATGTTCCACGAAATATATCCTAAATTCATTTGTTTTCTGATCTCCTCTCTTAACAGATGTGCCAAACCTGCAATTAAAGAATCTCACACTTCATATTGCATTATAGAAATAAACTCACAATTGAAATAAATGAAATATTAATTATTAATAATTTCCATCTATTACGTTACAAAATTTCATAATAACTATTTGGGGTTCCTCGTGTGAAACTCTTGAGTCATGATGGTACACATTTATATTATAATCTCCGTATATAGTGCGCGTAGATTAAAAAGCCGGAAAGTCATTTATTATAACTAAGGTTACAGACTGTTAGATTTAAATAAGAATAATATAACCAACGAAAGTGTGTATGAATTACAGAGTTATTACACTCGCATCAAACAGCTCCATTTAATTTCACGCATTTGTAGCTACCGATAATTAAAATCTTGTATTACAAATCGAAAATAGCTATTATTAACATATTCAGCACGGTCACTTTAAGCAAATTTCTTTAACAAGTCAACACTAAAATAATTGAGTGAGAAGTTTGTGTAAGATAACGCACACTCACCAAGCAATGAGCATATAGGAGAGCTTTCGACATATAGCTCCATATTTTCCGTATTTTGATGGCTACGTAACTATATCATGTTTCCTTAACACGGAATTGCATTCTGACCTCGGTGCCAATCGAAATGCATTAAGAATGCACTTGTTGTTACGTGGTTCTAATTTATGACTGACCAACAATTATTTATGCTTTCTTGCACAAGTGAGGGGAAGTGGATGCTGTACCAATATAAATTTAGAACGATTTATTTCAACTTAAGCAAGAACTATGTTTCACGAATGGTTCTCTTTCTTAAGATCATGAAGGTTTCTGGTTTTCAAATAAGGTATAGAATATTTTCAAAGGAAGTAAATACGAAAAATTTTTCTTGAATGGAAAGAAAAATATACTATGAAAATATTTTATTATTGTTTTAACCTATATTTTGTTATTATAACCTATCTTTTTTGCCTATGGATAGATAGATAGATCTATGGATAGAAAGACATCCACGGTATAAATACTGGATAAAATAAATAATGTATAAACTAATTCTACAAACAAAACCACTAATTCTGATATCATTTGACTCGAGTGTACAAGAAAATGTCCCTTACCTTAATCAACGCGTTATTGAATCCAGCATAGCTGCTGTATGCGTTGGTTATCCAAACCACAGAAACAAATAGACATTGATCTCCCTTATAATCCCAATCGATTGGAAAGTCACAAAACACTTTGTTTAAAAAGGGAAGCACTAACAGTCGAAAAATAACTGCAACTAAAGGACACTGATCAAAATAGAAAATGGCGCCAATCACCATAAAACGGAAGCCCGAAATCATTTATTTCGCCTAGCACGAGTTATGATTCACAGAACTATAGAAAAAAAGACCAAAGAACAAAATTAGCACGATTAGGTAGCTTCTAATACCCGTCAAAAACTGTCATTAGTGTCATTAACGGTCTATGGTAAATCAATAATGCCGCAAAGAAATATGTAATAATCTACACCTGAGTCCCAATGACGAATGATATGAGGGCGCGCGTAGTGACCTTTTCATAGTATAAACCTACAATTTAACTAACAGATACCACTAGCATGTCACTAGCAAAAAGTGAATGTAACAATATTTTGATTTTATACGTACAGCTGCGACCACCCAAAAGTGAAAGGCAAAATTGTGTAGTGTAATTTAGACTTTAAATAATAGTCGCTGTAAATGTCAAATATATCTGTCATTGATAATAAATTTAAAAACGTAATATTATCAAAATATGCCAAGGCATTTAACTGAGCAAGGGCGCAAAGAGCAAGGGCTGTAGAATAATTAGAAGAACATTGGTCATTGAGTGAAGTGGCTGCTGGTTTAAATGTTAGTAAAAGCTGTCCATTTTATACTAAAAACGCTGGCAAGAGGAACAACGATAAAAAAGGCCTATTAGACAAGGTAAGATGTTCACTGATAATGAAGACAATGCTTTGATTCAATTTATCCATCAGAATCCCTTCGAAACTGCTCTGAAAGCTCGCACATTTTTTACAGGGTCGGTCAGAACAACACGAAGTCATCTAAAACAATCTGGCCCTTTTGTGGCATGTACCGAGCATTGTCTTTATTCTCAGTGTAGACCTTACCTATACGTTGCCTATTAGGCCTTCTTAGTCGTTCTTCCCCTTGCCAGGATTTCTTAATATAAAATATACAACTTTTACTAACATTACCGTATTGTTGTGTTAATTTTTAAAATAGAGATTCGTTTTCTTCACTTTTGTTTTATTAACTTTTTTAAGAATTATGCTGAGTAGATAGGGAAGATTACAGAAGTAGTAATATTAGTGTCAACCTTTTCATACTATATGTTTCGTAACTATTTGCGTAATGGGAAAAATAGTTTCTATAAATAATGTTGTAGATCAGAGATTGAGGATACCAATGGTTCACTGGTATACGCATATCTTTAAAATAAACTAGAAATAAACTTAAACCATATTTTTAATTATATTCAACGCCCGATTACGTAGAATACAGGCCACGTATGACTGCATATTAGTATTTACGATGGTTGAAATCGCGATATATCAGGAATGGGTAATGGATAAAGTATCTATGTGCAATTTTTTGCATGATCTACAATTTTTGTTCGACCTATTTTTACGATTACCATTTAAACCTAGATTTGGCGCGCTCGGTGTCTTAGACCAACGTGATATCCAAACCCAGTTCCAGTTTACTCACAAATAGCTTTTATTTTCACTTGTTTCCCCCTAGTACGCAGCGATATCCCATTTGAGGTAGTTACAACTAATTTATTGCATTTTTCGGTGCCTCAGACCGACGCACTCAATAGGGAACATGACTAAAATTTTAAATATAATAGTAATACTAGAAAACATAGCGTACCATTGTAATAAAACGTGTACCTCAAAAGAAAACAAGATTTCTAATTCCCCGCCATCAGTATGAAGTATCTAAAAAGCGATAAAATTGGAACGGCCCGAAAAAATGGGAACGTTCCCTATTTCGTATATATTTTTTGCTTAAATTTTTTTTAAATGAATCCAAATAGGTAAGTTTATATAAACATTAGTTTTTTAATCACGATGCAATTTCTGAATAGAAAATGTATATCAACGGGTTCAGTTTTTTGTTGTTTTATAAGAATGTTTAAAGTAACAAGATAGAAGTACAGATTTTGAGTTTATATGTTATTATATTAATTAATATTTCATTTACAATTTTGTTTAGCAATGTTTACTTATTTACTGTTAAAATAATATAAAAACTATTGATATAAATAACTATATTTTTATGAGTATTAGGTGTGTAGAATAATTATTCTAAAACATCATCTATGGGTACTTGTATTTCATTTAACTTTCAGTTTCTAACACCGACGCACCCATTTATATGACAGGATCTACGCCCAATCTAGGGTTAAGAGACATATGCGAAAAACCGATATTTTTGACTTTTGACTGAATATTTTTTTACAGTACGTTAGGTGGGGATTTTCCATATTTTGTTTATAATAGTGTATTTATGAACTGTACCAATTTTAAGCTGTATGCGAATTTTTCATGACATATGTCTATTTTGACTGGACTATATGATATAGCATTTTATATTTTCTTATTAAACAGGTATACTTACCTATGTAATTCTCATAATTAAGTTACGTCATACAAACGAAACTATTTTTTTTCATTTTAGTTCGATTAATTGATATTTTACGAGACATTACTAAAATAAATTACGATTTATTACAAATGAGCCATTGTAATAGATTGAACAGTTTATATAATGATATAAGGATAGTGTAGGTATTTAGAAATTTTGCGCTTATGAGGTTTTGTCCTTGATCTACTTTGAAGATATACGATAAAATATAATGCATGTAATTACAGTAAGTAACATAATAGTTGTTTCTTATTTCTGTTTACTCATACCTATATAAAACAATTAATTTACAGTGTTATGTCAAAATGTGTATCTAAATAAGAACATATAAATGCATACATCGTCTCTAAAACTTTAGCCTTTATTCCTTGTCTCTTAAAATTAAATGGATGATCATCATTTAAATTTTGTGTCAAAATTGTAATCGCATCAATCTTGTATCAGAAAGAATATTGCTGAAGCGGTTATTTTTACTTTTACCATCGACTAGGGTCACTTGCTTGTTACCAATTTTGGACGTTTTTAATTGTCACTTTCATTTTATGTGTAGGCAAAATTGGAGCATATAAGAATCAATAAAATTTATCATTTATGTTATAAATTTTAAAATGTACATATCTATTGGATGCTATTCGCAGAATCGTGTATTTAGTATAAAAGACAAATTATGCGGCATTT
>CAXKVY010002956.1:0-22896 GCA_964058915.1 Tetropium fuscum | reverse complement strand
CTGCTCATACCAAAAGCAGGGAGCATCGACTATTCCTCCCCAAAGCATACCGTCCTATTAGCATAACTTCATTTCTACTGAAGACTATGAAGAAGCTATGTGAGCGATATCTGAGGGATGTAACATTGACTAACAATCCCGTGCACCCCAACCAACATGCATACACGCCAGGAAAATCCACCGATACTGCCCTCCATGTGGTAGCAAGTCGGATTGAGAAATCCTGGATCATAAGGAATCCACCCTGGGTGTCTTCATAGATATAGAATGTGCGTTTGACAAAACAACCTTTCCTAAAATTACAGCGGCCCTATCACATAGGAACGTTCCTCATATTGTGAGCAGCTGGATATCCAATATGTTCTTTAAAAGAGCAGTACAAATCAGTGCTGGAGACACTGTCATAAGAAGACTGGTTGCGAAAGGCTGTCCGCAGAGAGGTGTCACCACTGCTATGCAATCTGGTTCTTGACAGCCTCCTAAACCACCTCAACGTGGAAGGATTCTACACAATTGCATACGCAGATGAATAACGATACGGCTTAATGGAAAATTCGAAGGAGCCCTCTGTCAGAGAATGCAGATAGCCCTAAGAATAATCGAAAATGGTGTGAGGAGCATGCCCTATCCGTCCCCCAAGAAGACGGAAATGGTACTCTTCACAAGGAAAAGAAAACTGGAGCCAATGAGAGCACCTGTTCTCCAAAACACAGCATTAAATTTTGCACCACAGGTGAAATGCTTGGGGGTAACTTTCGATGGTAAATTAAACTGGAATCTTCACCTCAAAAGAAGAATAAATAAGGCTTACATATCTTATGACCAGTATCGCAGGACCTAGGTAAAACCGGGGGAATGAAACCCAGGGTGGTCCTGTGGATTTACATTGCTATCATAAGACCAATGTTGGCATATGGAGCTGTTGTTTGGTGGCCCAAGAGTCAACAAATAACACCAAAACTCAAGCTATGCCAGGTACAAAGTTTGAGCCTGTTTGAGCATAACTGGAGCTGTGCGAACAACACCAACGAGAGCAATGGAGATAATGCTGTGTCTTCCACCGCTAGATCTACATCTAGAAGAAGTGGCTTGGACTACCATGCCTCAAATCCGTTGGCATACTACCAAACGCAAGCTGTGGCCAAACCAGAAGCCGCCTGTGGATTGAGGCTGTCAAAAAGATACCCCTTTTACAGGCATGTGCAGATGGTATTGCGCCTCGGCTTGTCTTTGTAAACCTTACACCACACATACTTCTGGCGAAGACGAGGCCGGCGTTGAAGGTGTAAACTATGTCTTCACGGACGGATCAAATAAAAAGGATGTAGCAGACTGTGGTATATATTCCAGAAATCTGCGACTCCGATGCAACTGGACTATGGATAAAAATGCCAGTGTAGTACAAACAGAACTCGCTGATATAACCATAGCCGCAAAAGAGATTGCTCGCAGAGAAATAACGGTCAAGACAATAAGAATCTGCACAGATAGTAGACAATCATTACTGGCCCTGAAAAATTATAAAGTAACTAAAGGGTCAACATGGGAATGCCACCAAGCACTTGTGAGATCATGTCAGATGAATAACATCTGCCTGTGCTGGGTCAAAGGACACTCACAATGCAACGGCAAAATAGAAGCTGACAAACTGGCCAAGAAGGCAGCCAGCCTGAGTATCCTTGGGCCAGGTCCTTCAAATACACTACTAGTTGCAGCGAAACTCCAATTTATATAGGAAAACACCCACAAAAAATTTAAGACGTTATGGGATGAAACAAGTAGCTGTCAGCTGGCCAGAAATCTCCTGACATATCACAGCGAAGAGTCGGCGAGGAACTATCTGGCAATGTCCAAGGGTAAACTGCGATTTGTTACAGGAATCCTAACCGGACACTGACGGGTAAGGAAACACCTCTATAACATGAGACAAAGTGACGCACCCATCTGCAGAGGATGTGAACAAGGAGATGAAACGATCGAGCATGTACTATGTGCATGTCCCGCAGTGTCATCGACCAGATAATCCATATTGGTGGAACGTTGACCTTGGCCAATTTGAGGGAAATGCCCCTGGGCAACATCATCACCTTTTGTACAACATTAGGCCGGTCGATGGCCTTGGGAGACATTTTCCTCACAGAGGAAGCACAAGGGGCCCAATGGGGCCTAAGTGCAGCAGATCTCTGATCCGCACTCCGGACAAAATCTCCTAAACATAAAAAGAAGCGATAGAAAAAACAGAAGCTTCGTTAGGAATTATTCGATAAATCCGGTGATATTCAACCTCCTTGAACTGCGACGCCTAGACTACTATCTATTATTCTCAATTTATAGCACGGAGTAAGATAGTCCTACTTCGTGGGTTGTAGTACTATAATACTTAGTAGTGTCGTTCAAGCAGGTTCAAGGAACTGGTACGTACGTTTTGTCAGTTAAGAGAAGAGATCTCCTCCAGAAATATGATGTTTATTTGCCATTTGGTGTTATTATTATTTACCTCATTATTTACCTCAGCAAAGCAAGGTATCAGCGTTTATTAATTAGAGCTGAAATGTGTTTTGATAAGGGGTGTGATATGAATCCATAACAATAAAAATAGATTCATTGATCGTAGATATTAATATCTATTCCTCCTTTTATTTTTGTATTTCTTTTTATGTAATGAAAGTTCAAATAGTTGATAATATATCAATTTCAAAGGTATCACACGTATCAGCTGATAGATACACGAACACCAACGAGTGTTACATTTTCATAAACGCCAATCATTAATCAGTCGCGGTTTGGTAAGATGAAACCGTGTTATACATATTATACTGACTTCATTGAACTAACCCAAATCATGGGAGACGATACGAATAACGAATAAACGTAAACAATGAGAAGCGAATATCTTATTTACATAATAAGGCAGTTTCCATATTATGACACCAAGTCCCTTGTTGATAAATATGAGTCGAACGCACTTCCTTATTATTTCTGAATATAAAAGATGCAATACAAATTTATATTGTATCGAAAAAGTGCTGTTAATAATAATATCCTATTGCATAAAATTATTTCGGATTACATTGCGATTTCCTCTACTTTAAAAATCGAAAGTAAACACGCTTGACCGTTACTTCACTAAGTAAACTCGTATCAATGACTTTCTCTTTTATGTTCCTCTCGTCTTAATAGCAAGCTTATGTGGGCTTAATATATCCAGTGGTAATGTGTTTCCAAATTACGCGTTACGTAAGCTCTCTTACGAAAATCGAAAAGGTAAAGGACATTGCTTACATATTTCTTGTAACGTATTTAAAAATTGCTTATTAAATGAAAATATTTATATTTTATATTATATATAAACTATAATCTGCTTTGTATTTGAGCTTTTTTATTATTCTTACTTCCTGCGTTTGTAACCCAAAAACACGTTTCATATTCGGGGCATAGCCCCACACAAGAATGGCATGATATATGATCTTTTTGATTGGAATATTGCATGAAGAAGAGTTGTTAGAAGTACCTGTCTGGACACTCTTGAAGACAGATTCCTAATTGCATAAATACTATTGGAAAACTTGTTAAAAAACACAGCTTATATATGTGGATATTCCATGACAGCTTCGAGTCAATGTACTGTACCGAGTACCGCGAAAATGTACTGATTCGGAATTATTTTGTACTTCCGATTTACATAGACTGAAGTACACGGTTTCATTTTTTTTCAGTTCCCTTGTCGGTTCAATTTGTGGAACTCAAAACTCAAAGTAACTCAGTACGACACTACCATAAGGTAGAGTAAATGGTGCGTTTTTTAAATAGTATGCCTAATCCATAGATTTTCTACTTTTTTTGAGACCGGGTAGGTTGATGTTGTCTTCATTCGACTCCTCATCTGCAGTGTACAACTTATCCAACTCAATCTTGCTCCTCCATGTCCCCACTTTCGTACTCGTCGTCGATATGATCCTTTGATGCATTTTTGCATGATTGACCATTGCAAGATCCATATGCAATGCAATACTTCAATCCAGCTTTCATGCATTCACATAACCCACCGTATCATTTTCTGCAGCTGCATAATATGAAGCTCAACAGAAATTCCTGAGTGCTCTGTCATTTTTACTGGATCCAT
Organism: Tetropium fuscum; assembly: GCA_964058915.1. Classification (NCBI taxonomy): domain Eukaryota; kingdom Metazoa; phylum Arthropoda; class Insecta; order Coleoptera; family Cerambycidae; genus Tetropium; species Tetropium fuscum. Next base: position 18,773 of record CAXKVY010002956.1, on the reverse strand, counting down.
TTGGCATCACGTTTCCAGCCCCATTCATCTAGATTTTTGCACTCTATTCCGTTTTTGGATTTGGTGGTACGTTCTGTATGAATGATGCTGCATATCTTAATTTATTAGGGAAGTTCCTTAGGAAGCTTCTTGTGCCATATCACCACCATATAAGATAACGAGATTTTTCTTGTTTTGCCTCATGATGCTTCAATATGTCGATGATGGCATTGAGTCTGGCATTTTTATGGACAAAGGAACACAATTTAGTTTGATTGAATATGGACGTTATCTGCTAAATGTTTTTATATTTCAAACTATTTGAGGAATAGAGTCTTTGCCTCTCCAAGGATTGCGAAAGTAAATGTTGCAAATAATGATGCTAAAGCTGTCAGCAGAATTAGAATCAGATGTCTTCGCCAATTACAAAAACATCATCATATTGAACACGCGGAAATAAATCGTTGTGTTGATACATCAGCACATTCTTCACCTTGCTTGGCTATATTAAGAGCGATTAGAACGTTATTGATATGTGGGACAAACAGTAAGTACCGCCAGGTGTAGCATTTTTTTTTTCAAAATCGAAAATCGACATTATTGTTATAATTGGTTAAAAATGGTTATTGAGAATATTTAATCAATATTGTTTCGTCGAAAAAAACACTCGTAAGCCTCCTCGAAAGCTTCTGTATATTTTGTGTCATGGTATCCATCGAAAACAAAAAAAGTATGTGAACCGTAGTGAGTTCCTATAACATTAATCGTGTTAGTAAATCGTAATAAATGCCACACAACTTTAGGTAAATCTTCATCTATAATATTAATGTTATTATCTCCGGGTTCCACGCCTTCTGGAAGTTGTTCGAAAAGCATATTAGTCCGGTCAAATTAGACCAAAAAATGAGAGTGAAGCTACATAAATTCACAAGCTGAAAATGAATAATATTGTTCAAAACATAATTAAAAACAAGATTTCAAAATTCCCCATCGTTAAAGGTCAAAAAAATGGGTTTTTTACGATGTTCACCGAAATGGTAAGCTTTATCATAAAATTACTTCAGACAAAAATTGTAAATCATAAAATTATCTATAAAAAAGGTACCAATACTTTTTTACTAGGAGCTACCGTTTCTGAGATATAACGATTCATAAAGTTGTAATCGTCATAATATGCATTAGTACGCCACGTATATACATCTTTGAAGCTGTAATAAAGTAAAAATATTTTTCTACCGGTGATTGTAACTTACACTTAAATTATAAAATGAGAAAGAAGATGTAGACTTACTCGTATTACTTACTGCTCGAACTCAACATCGAGGAAAAGCTCAACATCAAACAGAAATATATTCATCAAAAAGTTTATCTATTTTTGGAAAATGTCAAAATCATGTACTATTTTTACACGAAATCATCACTGGCTGTGATATTTGAAAAACAAGATTTAGTTCAATGTGCTGAAGTTTTTAAAAAAGTGATTCAACTCCACAAGAAGTTATCACTAACGGAATGCGCTTTCTTCTTTCTATGTACGGAGCTCCTAAAAAAATTACCTGCTTAGATAAGTATTGATATGCATGTTTCGTTAAAAACACCCGAAATAAAAAACAAATGCAATTAGCTTGTCTTCCTCCAACTTCAGATGCTGCTCATCAACATCTTTTTCGAGTATATTACCAAGTTCAAGTGTGGCTTGGTTATCAGCTAGACCCAAAATCTGGGGTTGGAAGTCGGTCGATAATACATTAGAACCACTTCAGACTTTACTCCCGCCTGAGCCGGAAAAACTGCTAAACACCATTTTTTGCAACTGTAAAAAGGGATGCAGTGCTAAATGCGGGTGCTAAAAAGTTGGGCTGTTTTATTCTCTGGCACGTACAAGTTGTCAAGGCCGGTCATGTTCTAATGTTGAATCACCAACAATAGAGGATTCGTTTAATACCAACGAGGAGACATGCGATACATTGCTATTGATGCAATTCACTTGCACCCGGGACGAAAAAGAAGAAGAAGGAGAAGGAGAAGAAGAAGAAGAAGAAGCAAAAAGAAGAAGAATAAGAAGATCAAGAATATGAAGAACCCCCAAGACGAATATTATGAATCAGACGAATACATTTCTCTATTTCTCTATTTTTTTAATTTTCATCGCTTTTATCAACCCTTATTCAACCCTGGCTAATATACCCTCGCTAAGTACACTACCTCAGTGGTGGCGTGGAAACGTGTGCATATTATGACGATTACAACTTTATGAATCGCTATATCTCAGAAACGGTGGCTCCTAGGAAAAAAGTATTGATACCTTTTTTTATAGATAATTTTATGATTTACAATTTTTGTCTGAGGTAATTTTATGATAAATCTTTCGTTCCGTTTCGGTGAAAATCGTAAAAAAACCCATTTTTTTTAACCTTTGACCTTGAGTAAATTTTTTTCCACGTACGGGAACGATGGGGAATTTTGAAATCTTGTTTTTAATGATGTTTTGAACAATATTACTCATTTTCAGCTTGTTGTGAATTTATGTACCTTTGAATGTCTAAATTGACCGGACTATATTACATAGCATATATAACGATAATTTTCTTCCTTTGTGCATCCTTTCTTTTCAAAGGAAATGGAGCAAGCCCAAACTTAAGTAATCCTTCAACACGTCTTCAGATTTGTTTTGAATTCACATTCTTTGGAACAATAATAGTGGTTTGATAGAAATAATTGTTAAATATATATATATATATATATATATATATATATATATATATATATATATATATATATATATATATATATATATGTATATATATATATATATATATATATATATATATATATATATATATATATATATATATATATATATATATATATATATATATATATATATATGTATATATATATATATATATATATATATATATATATATATATATATATATATATATATATATATATATATATATATATATATATATATATATATATATAGCTCCATTGTGTATTTTAATATAAACCTCTTATTCATTATCAGTCGTTATTCTAATCGATAGTCTCATAATTTGGAGCAAAGATAATTAGTTGGTAAAGTCGAACCCTGCGGACGAAGATTCTAATGAGGACGTCAATTTCCCAATATTTTTATTTGTATATTTTAAAATAGGTTCGGTTCTTCAAGTACTTCGAGTACATTTTCAAGCTACTTAAAAATGGAGAGGTATAGAGAGGTAGGTTAAAATGGAGAGGTATAGGCCTCGAGAATGTCACTCCGCAGGAAGCTCACTGATATGTGCAGTCTGTAGATTTTGATTTGAATTTTAAAAATTATTATCTAAGTTAATATTCTCATACTAGTTCTATTCCTATTACTCCATGATCTCACTCCTATCGTTGATTTCTTCAGTAAACGCTCTTATAAAACTAACAAAAATACACCTAAAACTAAAACAAACACAAAATGGTGAATTGAAATTAAACGTTCTTAAAAAAGTTCGCTGCCTAATATTGTTTATATGAGATAGTGCTATTTAATGAACAGAAGCTTTCACGCAAAATATGTGAAATTCTTGAACGATTTTCTTATAGTATTTATAGTATAGTATATAAAGCTAGTCAAAATATTATATTTGGTATTCATTAATAAAATACATAAGTAGGTATTGAGTATTCAATACACTTGTGTCATAGATACTTATATGAAAAGTGGATACTCGTAAATAAAAGTAGCTGAATACTTATTACTAAAACATTCTATTGAATATATAATAAAGACAATTCAAGTAATACTCGTAAGCCGTAGAATGTGACAGGAAAATGTTTTTATGGTAATGTAATTCCCTGAGATCTAAAATTTCTCTGGAAACCTGTTGCTACTATGCACGAAGGAGAGATTATCAGACTCAAAGTGGTTCACTGAAACAAAACATGAAATATAAGTTTGCATTTGTATAAACACTTTCACTTTCATGCGAAATTAAATGTAAATTTCCTGGGGAAGTGGTGATATTGTCCTTTCACTAAAAAAATATGTTCTCTTGTAAACCGATCTAGATAATTATCCAATTATTAGATACGACGTATTCAACCATCTAGATTACGGGTTAGTACGCTTTATATATTTCAACGTCATGGATGAGTTGCGTTCTAAAATATCTGGCAGATACATCTGTTAACAAGTGTAACAACTAATTATATATTTAGAAATCAGTGTGTTTCCAGAGTGTATGACTAATCATATTGTCCAGTCTATCATCATTCTTATTTTAAAGATAAATAAGAACTCAAAAAATAGGCATATATTCTTATGAATGGACCTAACGAGTTTCCGGTATTCTTGTGATGTAACGTGTATGAGTAGGTGAAAGAGATAAGATTATGATGTACACATACATACGACAGGCAAGGAATATGGAACATGGGAGAATGGCGCAACGCATATGAAAATAAATAAATTTAGGGAAATTATATAATGCATATACAAACGTGTGTGTGTATGTGTAAAAGTACAGTTATCATAGGTCGACAACCTCGCAACAATTTTATTAATCAATATATTTATAGTAATAGTTCAGAAATACCTACACTAAAAACTAATAAGTAAAACTATGCTATGATAAAAATACCTGCAAAGAAAACCCGTTTGCGAAACTTTTCTACAACTTTTCTATATCCTTTTATATCCTTTTATATTATTTACAATATAAATAATATTTTTAATTTGTAATTTTTTTATACTTGCAATTGCCTTATTAAGTTTCTCTGAAGACAAATTCGCTGTGTCAAAGTTTTACAAGTAGCACGAAAACTAATTTATATTATTAAAAACTAATTACACCAAAAAATTGTTAAATATTGTAGAATACTAAATTCTTTTTTTAACTTACAAATTTATAATTTTATTTAGCTTAAAACTGAGTTTATTTTTTTTAAAGATTTCAATCGTGTACTATTTCTAGAAATATGCATGCAAAAATAATCCTATATATACCAATTTTCAAATTTATATTTGTAAGATTTGTATAAGATTTGCCTGGAACGTTAGCTGGATAATGAATGCTGCCACCTACCAGCGGTTATCCCGCATGCTATCAAAACAACGCTATCAAAAGTACTTATATATTTTGTGAAAAGTAATCTTGGGTTTGTAGCATCTTAAAATGAAAATAGAAACCTTCACAGATGTTCGTAAGATATACATTTTACGTTTAATATCCAACGATGAACAATATTGCATACCTACCTAGCATATTGTCGAGATAAGATTGATTGATCTGAAATAACGTCCACAGTTCAGTGTACATATAGTTGAAATTTGACAAAGTGGGAATACATAGTCAAATGCTGGACATAAGGTTCCTAAATAATATATTTATTGTTAATAACAGATAATGATGGCATGATTCTAACTATCTTGTTGCAAGCACACATATAGAGCAAGTTGTCGAAGCTGTATGGTAGCAAAATGGATATAAAACGGTTTGACAATCAAGTAAAATCTGTAAAGCTTAAGCATGTCACATAGTACAGTGAAATAAAGTCATTTAAAAAGAAATAATTGTGATTGTTGTAAATATTCTGAATTCGTAAAAATTTAATGACAGTACCTGTCATAATATTTCAAATCTACAGCGAGAGTACAGAGAGAACAGAAAGATATTCTATTGAATAAGGTAGACCAAATTTAAGAAACAAATAGACATTATATAGTTAGGAAATAGTTTAAGAGAATTATAGATTATGCAAAAGACATTGATACAAATTGTAATACGTAGATTAAGGTAGCACAAACATTAATAGTGAAAGTATGAATAAACTTGATGCGAGTGCGCTATAGACATTTTAAATAATGTGTATCGTATTAACAATAAATTATCTAGTGGACGGGAAAAAAAAAGAAAACAGGGACGTTTGAAAAGAAACAAGTTGTTGATTAGTAACGGAAAAGGAGAAGAAAAAAAGGCGAGAAGCGGAATTGGTTTGGAGAAAATTTGAGAAGAAAAACAATGATAAAAACCATAAAATAAGAAAAGGAGCACCTACCCTGTAAGAATATCCAAGGATGGATGGTAAATCGCCGATGTAAGCGGCAGCATCGATCCATATATATGCTACTGCATATATATGGATCGATGCTGGCCTATGCTGAATCCTATGAACTCCTTGGCTACTGCCAAGGAGTTCATAGGATTTCCTACAAAAAGGAGAAGTTACAATAACTTCAACCAAGGTATCTATACAATAAGGTATCTGAAACATATTTAGTTAAATTGCTAGCAATCAAAATTAAAGAAAGAATTCGATTCAGAGATAATATATAAAATAAAGCTTTATTAAAGATAAATACTTACCCTAGAAAATTCATGAAGGATACATCATTTATAAAAGAAAAATCACAAAAATCAATAATCTTGGATATATAACATTTCCAAACGGCCATGTTTTAACCGAAACTAATAACCTCAATAGGGGGCGCCTCTGCGAACAGCTGTTTTTTCATAATGCATAGGCAAAGAGTTTGTATAGATGACCAGGACAACACCAATGTGTATCACTGATAGTATATAGGTAGAAGACATAAAATTATAGATCGAATACCTACCTAAGTTTCATATATATAATTAATTATCAATATAATAGAAACACATTGTTGTCATCTAAATAAAATAATACATATATCTAATTTTAGTATTTAATTAGTACTAGAATGGTGTCTATTTGTTCATAAATATGAAATTATAAGTACAAGGTACTATTTAAATTTTCAACTTAAAAAATAAAACAAGATATATATATTTGTTGCACTATCGTTTAATTGTCTACATAGTTTTTTCATACCTATCTACATTAAATTTCACTAAAGCCTCAGAGAATTCACTACTGGGTAGAGAGTACTACATGCTAAAGAAAGGTAAGAGGTAATGAGCTAGCCTGGGAATAAAAAATATAATAATAATAATAAAGATTTTTTTGTTTATAAATCTCTTAAGAAAATATAATAAAATAGTAACAAACAAAACTTAACATAAAGCGAATTAAACATATCAATATATATATATATATATATATATATATATATATATATATATATATATATATATATATATATATATATATATATATATATATATATATAGACGAAAATAGAATTTGTAAATATTATAACTTAAAATATATATAAATAACTATATATTATCATTAAATTATCACATAAAGAGTTCTCGTTGAATAATTGTATTAAAGAATTGAGTAGATATAGATGGTTAACAATACTAAATCATATATTGTAGGTGTTAATATGTATGATAGAATAGAAAATGATATCATTTAGGTACTCAATAAGAAATAGGAATGTTAATAGTATGTAGGTATAGTATTTAGTACACATGTATAGTATATAGTAGATAAAGTAAAGGTATAACGATGCCATACAGATAAAAATTGAAATAGAATCAAGAAGCCATAAAAGAAAAAAGAAGGGAACCAAGGAAATGAATAAATAGAAATTGTAAAAATAGACATGGGAATTGAAAAATAAGGAAAATATAATTGGATATATTAAGCTGAATAGAAGATATAATTGCAAGAGATTATATATAAAAGAAATAAGGAGCTGTGAGAAGAATAGTTAGTAATATTGGGAAAATAGACACGGGAATTGAAAATAAAGAAAATAAAATTGGATGTATTAAGCTGTAAAGAAGATATAATTGCAAGAGATTATATATAAAAGTTATAAGGAGCTGTGAGAAGGTGATTATAGGTACGAGTTTGGAGAAGTACTGAGACGGATCCGAGGATTCATAGGCGAGGGTTCATAGATAAGGATTCATAGCTGAAGATTCATAGCTGAGGATTCATCTTAATTAAATCAACCGTCAAAAAAAGTAAAGGTACCTTACTTATAATTTTAGGCTTATATTACTTATAATATTAGTCATGACTAAACAAATTTAAATAGATATCAAAGATCTTACAATTTATTGAAAACTTTTGGACATATCCATAAAATTTAACAGAACTGTCAGATATGTCAAATTCTAAAATTTAGGTTAAGGATAGAGTGATCAGATGTGCTCGTAGTTTAAATATCATTTTCTTTTTATTATCATACAAGAACAAACTTAATTGATTATTTAACCATAATTATTCGTAATCATCTAATTTATTTAAATAAAAGTGTTAAATTTAGAATTTATAATCTTTATTTGTGTATGGATTTTCTCTCATCTTGCTTCTGGAGCCCACTACTTATAGGAGAACGTAGGTATTTTGAAATCACGAACATAGCCGAAGCATAAGGGGTATAAAAAGGTATATTTCGTATAAAATTTTCTATAATATTTTCAAAATTAAAAATTATCAAATTATATATATATATATATATATATATATATATATATATATATATATATATATATATATATATATATATATATATATATATATATATATATATATATATATATATATATATATATATATATATATATATATATATATATATATATATATAATTTGATAATTTTTAATTTTGAAAATATTATAGAAAATTTTATACGAAATATACCTTCTACTACTCCTCCTGTATCAATTCTACTACTACTCCTGTATCAATTAATGTGGGTCATAATAACATCATATTTGGTGGTTTGGTTTATCAAATTGTGATTTGTGTAAATGGACGGGTTCAGAATAAAATCCCGATTACCAACATCCTTGTGATAAGGAATCATCAGAAGAGAAGTTGGTATATCGTTCTTATCAAATTATTTGGACCTCGTTCATTGTTAAAAGATAACCTACAAATATAGCAATAAATATTATTTAAGTGTTACAAAAATCTAAAATTTAAACAATATATTGATAAATTGCTGTTATCTATTGAAATTTATAAACAAGAGTAATAAACAACAAAAATCGAAGGCATATCTTTATTTACCATCGACCCTAGTATTATCACTATATCGACCCTAGTATTATCACGCATGGGAATAATTTTGGAGAAATATTGTAATTAAAATAAAGTTAATACCATGGAAATAATTATTAATGTGCCCAATTGCAAATTGGTTGCCATATTTACGGCAATGTCATTTATAATAATATATAGCCCTCCTTAAATTTAATGATGTATTTTGGCAAGACAACTTATAAAACATTATTATACCCTAGCTCTACTGAATGATAAACACATATTAATCTACTCAGTTTATTTATAAATATTCTGAAAACGCTTTGGGAGATTCGTGTCTGAACGGTATGATTAGTTGTATAGATATAATAATAATTAATACCTAGTAGGTATTATTTATTACGCTAGAAGATGTTCTCTGAAACAATTGTGGGTGACCTTCACACGCCATGATTTTAATGGGAAGTACCGTAAATCTACCGGTCTGGTCATTGGGGTAACAGGTAACGTTTGTGTTTTTATTACGGTTTTAAGTTTGCTAATTTTTTGCCAGGAAATCCTTTAAATTAGATGGCAGGCGACAGAAATAATGCCATATATTGAGACAATTAATTATCACGATCAATATTTCTGACATGGTGTGACAGTTCTAACGTGAGAATAGATCTGTCCACAAAATTTTGCTTTCAAATGAAAATGATAGATCTATGGATATTATAAACCCATATAAAGTAAAAAAATTATTATTTTCTTTCTGCGTTATTCGTAATAGCAATTACCCCAACGCAGCGAGGCTAGGAAAATGCTCCCGCGAGCGAGACTAGGCGGATGACATCACATGCCAGCTGTATATGTCAGACTGGATGTTATAGTAAGGTTAGTGACTATTGTGAGCTAGGACGGGCAAGTGATTTGTGCCTATGTTGTTATTGCCGATAGTTATTATGCCGACTAACTTTCACACCACTGGATTGGGGCTGGTTGAAGTCGGTATTTGACGCGGGAAAATCGGTTACCATAATCACGTCTACGTTCTGCAAATTATGTGAATCTCCTTTCTGGAAACCATCCTCCATATTTGACAACAAGAAATAAGCAAACTATATTAATTTGACGTTCTAAATAATAAAGACACTACCAGATAATACTGTGAATAACATGCAGACTTCGTTCTAACGAGAACGTCACGGAATAAACCTAACGCTGTACAGTACGGAGTACGGTTGATCTACCGCGCCTGCAGACCTAGCAAGCATGTGACGTCAAACCAATGACAACGCGTTTATCCGATTCAATTAAAGCAAACACATTGTACGGACGCTGTTGTGGTTCGGATTGACTTTTTTTCAGGCACAGTTCTAATATTGCTATTATTAAGTCAAAAGCTTCATTCCTCACTACTTTTAAAGTATATTATTTTTTTGTGGACACCTATTGTCAAAAATATTACTTCTTGCACAATCAGCAAATTTTGCAGTTTAAAGACTACAATATCTACATCTGTAGATTTAAAAAGAAACATAAATATATTTATAAAGATAACAATGTAAGAAGGCTATGTTTCTCTTGCACAGTTGTAAAAACAGATTGTTCAAGGGGTTTACTTTTGTTTTTCGTTACGTATCGTATAGCTTGTCATCAAAATTAGGCAAAAAAAATCATAAGGTATTTTAACCTTTTTTACAAGCTTTTATGTAACTTGCTATGTATGTGTCAATGTTTGTTCGGGTCAAATCTCGCAACTGAATTTTAAAGCAGTTATCCTCAACCAATTAAGCTGAAATTTTGCGTGACAATGTATGGTTAGTGACGTGTGACCTAGTGAGCTAAGTGACGTCATAATAAATTGAATATGGCGGGCCGCCCAAGATGGCGGCCTAGTTATTTCTTATGCATTTCCATGACATGGGTATCATATGAAAGGGTTTACTGAGAAAATACAGAAATAAAATGACGTCACTATAAATCCAATATGGCGGACTCCCATAGATGGCGGACTATTTATTTTTTACGCACTTCGATGATATGGATATCAAATGAAATGGGTTTATAAGAAGAAATCGAAAATAAAATGATGTAACGTTAAATCCATTATGGTGTAATCCCAAATATGGCGGATTAATTATTTTTTATGCGCTTCTGTGATATGGATATCAAATGAAAGAGTTTGCTGAGAAGAATACGAAAATAAAACGACGTCACTCTAAATCCCATATGGCGGACTTCCAAAGGTGGTTGACTATGTTTTTTCATAGGGTGCATACACCCCATGATATGGATATCAAATGAGAGGTCTCAAGAGGAATAAATGGGCACAATGGCGGAAAACAAGATGGCCGTTATACCAATTTTTGAGAGTTATAACTCGGCAAAGGTTGGGTTAGTTTTGTGGTGCTCAACAATGGTCAACTGCAGGCGCTACAAAATTTTCAATATGGCCGATCTAAGATTGCGATCAAACACTTAGTTGCTCCAATCCGTCTGAAAGTGTGATCCCGGGGTTTTTGGAATCCCCGATTACGATTCCGGGGTCGATTTATTCGTGTCAAATCTTGCACCTAAATTTTAAAAGTACACCTTGGTTGGCTTCGTACTGTGACTTGTATAATTTGACGCGATGGGCGTCAATAGCATTAGTTTGCAACCTGTCTAGGAGAAGGACTGCTCCAAAGCCAAACCCGGAACTGTGTTTTGTTACGCACAAGTACGGCTTCAAGCTGAAATAAGTAAAGTTAAGTTGAGTCAAATCATTAGAAGGTGTCCTTGTGAAAGAAGTAGACTACTAAATTAACAGGCATACCACCATGCAACCATGACGCATTAAATGAAATGAAGACTTAGAAACATGTCCAGCGATAACTAAAAAATTAAAAATAAATTAATAGTAGAAAACATTTTTAAAAGCAATATTTAATTTAAATGCTCTAAAAAGAAGAAAATAAACTTTGACTTGAATTAAAGCTATCCATTTATTTCATTACACAATGTATATGATATAAAAGCTTGTCGCAAGATTTAACTGAGTAGATAAACAATAATACAATATGTAACTTGATATTGATGGACATAAGTAATTAAAAAAAAAATATATATATATATATATATATATATATATATATATATATATATATATATATATATATATATATATATATATATATATATATACTGTGCCTTAGGTTCATTCGGTCAGCTGTTTAGCCATGATACAAAGACAATGGTATGTCAGGTTGCTGAACCAAAATTGGTCGTCGTCCTCATGCGTCTCACATGACGTATTCCTCGCCAACATAATTTTAGGCGCGATTTTTACACAGTTGAATGTAAATACCTACCTACTGTTGTTTTCAAATTGATATTGATAATTGACAAGATTTTGCGTTTTGTGTACACAGAGGTGGATACGTGTGAGTATTATTATTATATGTGCTACAATTTTTTAAACAATGCCAACCTGTGCTGTCGCGAGATGTTGTAATAGTAAAACTTGATTTTTGCCATAGGAAGCACTGTAATGTCTTCTATAAGTAGCCAAAATTTCATGGTTATATCCCGAGCCATTGATTTAATAGTGCAATGCATGTTTTAAAAAACGTGTTTTGCAAATTAATTTGCAAAATTCATCCCTACTAAAAAATGTTGTAACTCACATGATGTTTTTATAAAATAGGTTAATCTCGCGACAAGCTTTTATATCATATAAATTGTGTAATTTAATAAATTCATGGGTTTCATTTAATTTAAAGTTTATTTTCTTCTCTTTAGAGCATTTGTGTAAAAGATTGTTTTTAAAAATGTTTTTTTTACTATTAATTTATTTAAAAATTAATTAAAGATAAATTTTTCAAATCACTAGGAAGCTAATTGTACCGTTTTGGAGCAAGATATGAAAAACTATGTGAAAAGGCAGCTGTGTTGTGATTAGGAATTAGTAAAATGTTCTTATTCCGTGATGACCTATTAACATTAAAATTACTTAACCTAACTTTTTTTGGATAAATAGGTAACTAGGTGTATAGGTATGAATTTCGGATCATCACAATATATTTTTCAAAAAATCAAGGATTCACACAACTTTAACTTTAGGTTCTGATTAATGATATTCCGGTGTGGATAAAATTGTTTTAGGATAGGTACTATAAGATATTCTTAGTAATTATTGATTTATATGCTTAGTAAAACATATCCGAATCGAACCAGACTCCTAAATTTGTGTATTCATTAACTGTTTTAAGCTCAGTATCTCCTGATGAGATGTTCAACAAATTATTTGCAGTTAATCTTTTCTTTCTTGGACCGAATAATATAACCTGTAATTTATTTGAGTTTAACTTTAGTTTACGTTCTAGTGATATTTTTAAAATAGAATTTAAATCTTTATTTACTTTGATGTTAGCAGTGATTAAATCGTCAGTAGATAAATTATAGTAAAGTTGTGTTTCGTCCGCATAGTGATGAACATTACACATGAGGTGATTACTGTGTGGAAGTCTGATATATAAAAAGAAAATAGGAAGAAATCTAGTGTGGAACCCTGTGGAACACCGAACAACTGGCAGTGGGTCAGACACATTGGATTTCAGACATACTCTTTGAGGTCTGTCGCTAAGATAGCTTTGTATGAATGTCATTATTCTGTTATCCATGTTATCAATGTATCAAACGACTTGCTAAAATCCAACAATATCATGCAAGTTAATTCATCCTTATCGTTACTATGTGCTATGTCATCAGTAATATTGGTAAGAGCAGTAACCGTAGTGTGATTTGGTCTGAACCGCGATTGTATTTGGGAATTATTAAATGTGCAAAAACGTATTCTGATATTTGTTAATACATTATCTTTTCAAGGCATTCCAAAATGTCGGTAAAATCTTATAGGACTCAAATGAGAAATATCTGTTGGATCTGCGATCTTAGTAAGTGGCAAAATTCATTTATATTTGCAGTTGGGATACGCCCCTTTTAAACCCTGTTATTGAGAATTTAACTCAGGTACAAAGAGACGGTTATCTCAAGTTTGTTTACGCATACTTCTAGGAAGAAGTAAGGTATACGTTGCCAGTTCGGCATTATGAAATAGTTATTATGAAATTTCTTGTTTATTATTTGTCCCATTATATCTTTGTGATTTTAATAAGTATAATTATTCTTCATTTGGTTATTTATCATTATCATTTGGTGATAAAGTCATAAAACACTAAGTAACACATAAATGTCCTCTAATACAATCTAGAGAGGACTGTATAATTAAACAATCAGTTTCAATTTTTGCTTAACTAACTCAAAACTATTTTCGGTTAGCTTCTTAATATTTAATATTAAATTATTAATATTTAACTGTTTTTATATTTGCTGTTTGCTGAGAACAACTATTTCTGAGGTGTCTTCAAAGACATGTTCATTAAATAAAGAACGATTGAAGTATTACCTATGTAGTAACGATTTGAAGATTTATTTGCATCTTTGCATCCATAATTATAATTTACTACAACAAATCAAACAAGTACCTAATAATACTTAAGCTAACCGAGCTACCTATTTACATATACTCTTCAAATTATCACAGTGAATATCACAATCAGAAGCGATACAATTGAACAGTTCACACATCAGAGATATTGGGGACTTTCTTAAAATATTTGATCTAGGAGCAACACAGTAAAATAAAGGTTGCTGTCTAGAATTTAGGCGAGGTTTCAGAAAATTTATTTTATTTAAAAGATCAGGGCAATCAAGCTTGTCATTCAAGATATTAGATAATAATCTAATTAGCATGATATTGCGTCTAGTTTCTAAAGAGTCAAAATTAAATCTCGCAAGTAAATAATTCTGATCCAGACCTCTAGGAGGATAAGATCCATCTTGCAAAAAGATCAAAAACTTTAAGAACTTTCTTTGGATCGATTCTAAATGTTGACAATGAACGTGATAAATCGGATACCATATAATCGACCCGGGTTCTAGTTTTGACCTCACGAGAGCGTAAAACAGAGATTTGAAGGTGCTTATATTGGAAAAGTCCCGGCAATTGCGGTAAATGAGGCCATAAGATTTAAAGGCACTAGAAACAATATGGTTTATATGTTCAACAAAAGTGAGTTTGCTGTCAAACTAAATACCCAGATCTTTGAATACATCAACTCGGCTGATGATATTATTCCCAATGAAGTAGTTGTGAGTATAAGATAAAATTACGTTAGATTTGGCTATATTTAGTTTAAGATGATTTGTCTCACACCATGAAGACATTCTGTTAATGCAGTCTTGAAGATGGATGGAATGTGTAGAATATTTAATTTCAGAGTAAAGTTTAAAATCATCGGCAAATAACAAATGCTCACAAGTAATGACTTCAGGAAGATCATTAATAAAGATAAAAACAATATGGGGCCCAGATTGAAATCTTGTGGAACTCCCGAAGTTGGAGAAAATGATATTGAATTGAAATTTTGATATCTGACCATAAAGTGTCTATCGCTTAAGTAGGAGGTGAATAACTTAATCAATGCTTCAGATAAACCAATACTTTCTAGTTTCAATATAAACAATATAGTTTCGTATAGACGACATCGACCTGTCCTCTATTATCCAAAACCTCAGAGACATATTGAGTAAGAACCGCTTGTGACCTCCTGTGCATGAACCCATGATGGCGTGACGAAATAAGCTGCCTGGTAGAGTAGTAATGTTTACTATACAGCATGGTATCAAAGATTTTAGAGAAATTACACAGTAGTGAAATGCCTCTATAATTTGAAACATCATTTTGATTTTCCTTTTTTGGTATTCGGAAAATATATGTTTTTTCCAATAAGACGGGAAGGAAGAATTACGTAGGATGCAATTGAATAAGATCAGTAGTGGCTCGGCAAAAACATACGCACAATCTCTTAGAACAAAACTGGGAATACCATCTACGCCCATTGTAAAAGTATCCTTAGAACGTTTCAGATTTTGTAAAACATCTTCATATGTGATATTCAGTAAGCCTATGTGAAGTCCTAGATTGTGTAAAGAAAACTCAGATGGATTAACTGGTTGTGATTGAATGAAGACGCCGTTAAAGTAGTCACCAAACGCATTAACGATATCAGTAGGACTAGAAAGTTCACTGTCGTTATAGAACATTACAGAAGTGTACGTGAGGAACCTTTCTTTTTATTTATAAAGTTCCAAAACTTTTTGAGATTCCCAGATAATGATTGCTCAGAATCCTTTATAAATATTCTACAAGCCTCATCAATCAGACGTTTATATTTAGATCGATGAGCTTTGAAAGCATTGTAGAGATCAGCTGATTTCAATTTTTTGTACTTGTTATATGCAGCTGCTTTTTTTCGGTTGGATTTAATAACTTCTCCTGTGAGCCAAGGAGGATAATGATAGCGGCGAATATGGGGAGAAGACATGTACTTTGGTACTTTGGTACAATATCGAAAAGACTATATAACTTGTAAAATGAAGAGCACAAATCATTCACATTATCTACATTCATAAGAAATGACCAATTCGTGTTATAAATAAGTTCGTATAACAGGAAAATTTGGAAAATTGTATTGTTGACATATATCAACATTTTTTTATGTGATTCCAATTTTAATGTGTGAAGTAACTTAACAATTACTTTTTTAACCACAGTAATTACTACTTAACAAATGCAGTTTCAATATAAAAATCCTGTGGAATAAATATAATTTAAAAACCTTCATTGACTCGTCTAATATTGCGTTTTGCAATATTTTTTCAGGTTACCAGGAAAAAATATTCCTAACCTTTTTGAAAATGGTCCTTTCACCTCTATCTACATAATATTAGAACATAACTACTTACGTATTATGTAGTACGTAATACTGTAATCAATGAATATCAAACCTCACCCTATGTTTTATCGTGTAAGCATTATTTACTTCTCCGAATTGTGTAAAAATGGTGGATATTTTTTAAATTTATTTAAGTGAAAACGGTGGTTTAAGCAGAACTACTTTCTGTCTCGAAAGCAGTTACCTGTTTATATTCTGCGTGCTTGAACGATTAAGGCAAACTACACCAACGAAAGTAACGTTATCATAGCGTGAAGTGAATAGTGGCACTTTTATTCACTCTCAACTTTTTAATCCGTTGCTTATTGTAACTTAAAGCTAGTGGTTAATGTTGCGAGTGAAAACGAAAGTAAATAACTGGTATTTTGTAATTATTATAATTATTCTATTACTTATATGTGAAACCAAGATTCTTGATTGCATTTATACTATGATCGGGCACGAATTCGGTTTATAAATAAACCCGAATTCGATTCCTTAACACAAGGATGTGCTGCAAAAGTCAAAGTCATGTTTTTCACGATTTTGGCGAACGTTCAACTATGCTGTACTCTGTGAACTTTAAAAATAATTCAAAATAAGAAAATACCTTAAGCGCGAACAGGAATAGCAACACAAAGTGCGTTGTTTTCTAAATCCGTTGCTTTTGTTTTGACAAATAAAAGAGCTCTTTATTTTGGTACCCTTTATTAACACTTCACATGTTAATTGGTTGTTGAGGTGGATTTTGCATAGCAGAAATAGAACTGGAGAAAAATCGTTAATGATTGTTCGTTCGTTGCGGTTTGTAGTTGTCCTTGAGGAAGTAAGGAAAACACTGCGATGAACAATACAGCAGCGGGTTTAATGTACTCCGTCATGGCTGTTGATTCGATTTTTATCCCACATCTGGGCCACTAGAGTAAAACATGCGATGAGAGAACTAGATCAGAATAGCACGGTATTCGAGTAGTATAATACGATATGTTCAGTAAGTTGAAAATGATTTGTCAATGAGATTTTATGAAGAATCTACAGCCGTTGGCGACATTACCTAACCCAAATATTTACAACTAGTTTATAAGTAATTATTATACAGGGTACATCACGGTGAGTGGCCTATTAGACGTTTCTGGGAAACCACACATACTTTGGAACTGAAAATTTGCACACAGGGGTTTTCAGGGGTGCTCTATTCAATGAAAATATTGCCGTGTATGTGCCACTTCCGGTTATACCGGAAGTCGACAACAACTTCCTTATTTTAAATGGCATGCTATATTTTTTTTGCCAGATTCGAATTCTACTCGTTATTTTAAGGTATCTTTCAATACTATTCCCTGTCCCTAAAACCAATAGTTTTTGAGATATTTCGATTTTTTCGATTTTAATAAAAGCTTATGCGAAAACAACCCGTAAGTTAGAAATTAATAACTTTCGCTATGGTAACTTTTAAAAACCAATTTTTATTCCACATACTAAAAAGACATGGAGCTTATGTATGTATAAACTACAAATGCTCCAAAATACACAGGGTGTCCAATAACTGATGTCAAACTTTGCCTACTTCGACCTTCAATAAGTGCCTTATTTTAAATGGGACATACGGTATTTTATAATCCAATTCGATTCCTTTTTTTATTACCTTTCGACCCATATGTAGTTTGGTTTAGCTAATTTGGACGGTTCTTGAGTTATTTAGAGATATTTAAAAATATTGTTGAATTAAAATTAACATCGAGTGCAGTGTGCCATGGAAAACAAAAAATTATGTTCGTCTTGTCATTCTAAATTATTGTGTAAGTGTCAACGTATTATTGTTGTTAGTGGTCAGTTAATATGCAAAATCATTACTCCAATGCAGATTATTTCAACTTATTTTTTATCCATGGAGAATGTAACAGAATTATTAGCAGAACGTGCGGAAGGTTTAACGAATTAAATCCTAATCTGCCACCAATGAACATAAAGAAGTTTAGAAGAATTTACAATAATTTCCTAGAATTTGGTACATTTAAAGCAACTAAAATTAATTCTAGCCCAGTCACTGGAAATGAAAATAACGAAATAACTGTCCTGGCTTA
>CAXKVY010002955.1:0-15756 GCA_964058915.1 Tetropium fuscum | reverse complement strand
CAGCTGTTCCTAATTTGATTAGCGTTTACATACCCTGCAATTTTTTGCCTAATTTTTCACAAACTTTCGGTGATTCCGGAAAATCTAACCATGTTATCGTGACTTCAGCTGTATCATCACAATCAATATGCACTAGTTTCCTCACTGCACCGTTTGCTAAACCATCTGTTACATCAATATTTTTTTGTTATCATATAAAACACACCTTCGACAAACACAGCTTCATATGGCAGTCCTGCAGTGTCAATAAGTGACATTTTATGGAATTTCTGACGTACAAAGGCTTCTTGCTCCGCAGATATGTATCAAATATAAATATCGCTGCATTCGCTATATATGTGTCTCTCTCTCCCTCATATCTGTCATATATTTTTTCTTACTTGCGAGATGAAAATGTTCTAAAATCTCTCGTGACGCGACCTTGAAAAATCACTCTCATGCGGCTAAGGAAGTATTTACTTCAAAAACCTCATTTTGGCCCGGCTGCTGAAAAGGTTGGCTACCCATGGTGTACGACATACTGAAATATTAATTGTTCAAGATTGGGAACGAGAAATTCATTATGATAAAACACCGTATATTGAAATAAATCTGGCGGAAAGTTCCAATGAAGTTTCTGCTATAACGACAAAATTTAGGAAGAGGAAGACTGAACTGTGTTTCTTCTTGCATTAATATTTTGTACAGTATTGGCTCTTTATTTATTTATTTATTTATATTCATTATCAGTTATCAGAAATATTATTACTTTCTACAACGAGTACAACGAATGTTATTTATGAACATAACACATTTAAACACTCAAAACTGTCTTGATAGATGTTTTTTCACTTTTTTGTATTATATTATTAAATACTTTGTTTTCTACCATATTTTTATGAACATGCTTGCTAGACATCTGTGGTAGGATACAGCTGCCATCTACTCTTGTGATTTAGTTTTCAGTAAATATCAACGCATTACGACTAGCTAAGCCGCTGTTTCTCCCTTTAATCAAATCATCTTAGTTAATACTTTCTCGTGACGTATACACGCAAAGAACGCTGGCGCGGACTTGGAATTATTAATAATTTCGAAAAACAACAAACGATTGGCATTTCCTCGCTATCTAGAATTAGCCACTTAATACATAACCATTACGCCATTTTAACTTGCATAAATAAACTCAGGCATTCTAGATATTCACACATATTTGACAAACTAATAACTGTAAATATCGGACATACCAAAATAAATATTTTAATACAAATTTCCTGATTTAAGCGAACCATAACAAATAGTTCTCGTACCATAAATATTTAACCTCATACTAAATAAACTTATTCACGGGATTCACTTGCAGAAAAGGAAGGCAAGAAGCCGATCGCAGTCCTTGGTAAGTCTGAGCATGGAGGAAGTTGACAGTCTGAATTCACCCGGCGGGTGTAAATTCGACATCAAAACATCCAAAGCAATGGGAAGGTGGGTAATCATACATTCCAGTAGCATTTAGAGAAATTTATTATTTTAACTTATACATATTCTAGGTATATGGTTTCAAAGAAGGACATAATACCAGGCGAAATAATACTAAGTGAAGAACCCATTATAGTTGGTCCATGTACAGGTTGCAAAATACAGTGCTTGGGGTGCTACAAAATATTGGAAATGGATGTTGTAGATAAGTAAGTTTCTTTATTTTAGTACCTAGTCATAAATCGGTCGTTGTTCTTTTCTAAATTTGGTTATGCTTTCCAAATATTCCAAGCGCCACAAAATAATTCTACGACTTTCCATCGCCCTTTTATTGATGATTTTAGATGTAAATCCTATTTTTCTAAGCCATAGCCATAACGTTTGTTTGCTAATTTGCAACCGACCGCTCGAAGTCAATTCCAATAGTAATGAATCGACAGTTGGAATTTCATTTTACCTATATTTATCATAAATTGTGTCTCGTAGTAACTTCACATGGATGTGTCAATTTCCTTTGGGTTTCCTGCGTCAAATCTTACTTTTCGTTCAGTAACTCCGTTTTTGAGTATTCTGTAGATAGTCGATTTCGGTACTTCTGTCAAATATGACGTCTTTTTACAGCTCCAGTCTCTCTTTCACTGGCAACTATATTTTTGTATACGTTTAATACAATTTGCTGTGCCTGTATTCCTAATTGTTTCCTACTTTTTTTAACTGGCATTGCATTTAAATCCTCATGATTTTTGACTGATGCTAGGCTGAGGATCTTCCCATGGTCTAAACATTTTACTATATTTTAGTTTACTTTTCTTGAAGAATTACACATTAGTCTCTGTACATCTATATACACAATTTCTTCATGTTCAGATGCTGCTTCTGTCCAGCATTTCCTGCATTTCTGTCTGCATTTCTATTTTCTATATATTTCCTAGTACCTACATCTTTTCCACTCTAATCTCTTCATTTTCTTTTCCTACTCATTGCAGTCGTCATTGCCCCGTCCGTTTCCTTCTTTTTCTTGTAATGCTCTCTGCCTTTTCGCTTTTTTTCCTCTAAATCATGTTCAGGCATTTTAGCACGACCCTATTTCTGTTTTGCTCTTTTCGTTGTATGTATTTCGTTGTAGAGTTCTATTTTGTTATCCTCTTTTTCAATGTAGTATATTTAAAATAATACATGTTGTATTAATATTGATGTCTATCTAAATATTTAATATTACGGTAAAAAATAGAGTAGACATAAGGAACCGTCAAATTCAATTGCTGCCATTGGTTGAATTGCAAAATAAAAGTATTCATATTTTTATCAATCCAATAATGCAAACTCATTTGCCCTTATACCGAAATGACTCTACTCAATATATATTGATATCGCTTTTGTTTCCGAATAGCTTGGACTAAAATTTGAGGTTATGTTGATATACAGTGTCTAACTTAAGTACGTTAAAATATTTCAGTGAGGTATTCCTGAGTTAATTATAAGAAAAAAGTTTATATAAACCTGTGTCCGGAAATGCTTCGTTTCAGAGACACAAGGTGTTAAAACTGAAATTTTCTTTTGCATTTTTTTAAATAACTTTTATGGAAGATACATTTTTCGCACAAACTTTAATAACCGGGTGAGAAATTATAATCTGATGGTTTTCGAGATATTTACAAATCTAATTAAATAAGTAGGCTATGCGCTTGTTTAGTACGTATCCAAATAAACAATATTATGTCAAATTTAATTATTCAGTGGAAACTGTCATAATTTAGAGTTTATAAAATAATTGTCTGGCACCATGGCCGATTTTACAAATTCTGAAATGGTTGATATGGTTTTTGCGTACGGCTTGGCTGACGGAAATTCATCCGAAGCCACACGCATCTATCAAGAAAGGTATCATTCCCAGCGCGTGACACCTTGTGCAGCATTTGCTAATATTTTCCGGTGACTTTGTGAATCTGGAAGCTTTGAAAGAAATTCTGCTGTAGAACGGCCGCAAACTACTAGATCTCTAGAGTTAGAGGAAGCATTAGGGGAACATCCGGAGAGAAATTTTAAATGTAAGTCTTATGAAAAATGGTATGGTCAAAATGGTCAAAAATCCAATGCCAAAGAGGCAAACCCTCAAGATAACCCAAAAACTAGTATAATGTCCGATGAAGAACATTAATACCAATGCACAAAAGGTATCTGAAAATTACTATATTAGAGATAGATAATAAAACATTAGTAGAAGAATAGAATTGGAACAAAACAAAAGGAATAACTCTGTAAGAATTCTTGGCGTTGAAGATAAAGAAGGTGAGAATGTAGAAAATCTGATTTTAAAGTTATTAAATGAGAATTTAAAATTGCCCATGAATACAGACAATATAATCGCATACCAAATTAAAAATCAGTCAAAATCACACAAAAGAAACCGGAGACAAGCACTCACAAAAAACCGTAAAAGTACCTAGATCTATTTTGTGGAATTTGCCAATAACAGGCAACGGCAAACCGGCACCTTCATTTAACGCCTAAGGGACTCAGCAATTAGCTTCGACCCAGAATTTTGCAAATATCTCGCAAACCATCACCTGTAGCGTTATTGAGAAACTATACTATTTTTGCTTAAAAAAAGTGCAAAAATGCTGTTTATCAATAAAAAATCGCAGAAAAAGCGCAAAAGTTTCCGGTCAAAAAGTTAGGGCAAATTAAAATTAATGATTCATAAAAATTAATACCTGATTATGATTTATCCGTATCTCTGTATCTTCGAAACGAAGCATTTCTTTATAAAGGTTTATATACACTTTTTTTCTTAGAACTAACTGAGGAATACCTCACTGAAATATTTTAACGTACTTTAGTTACACCCTGTATAAATGAATGAAAAAAGAACGACTGTTCAACGTATACCCTTGTAAAGTTTCCGTTCATACTTTTCTCATATTTTTTATGATCTAAAAACCACAGATGGAGAACGGACGTTAGGGGATAACAAAATCTGCCCGGAAAATAAACAGAATATTAGTTCAATGATTACCATTTGCGACGAAGAAAATATCCGTTGATATTATTTTCTGCTCAAAATACTTTGAAAATAGTCGATAATCATCAAAACGTATGTCAGGCGGTAACAGAAATTTGAACCTGTAGGGATATTTCAATATTTAATCCTGCGGAACTTTGTACATCACTCAAAATGTCGGTTCGCATTTTTTTACGACACATTCCCTTCCATCAAAACGAAGAAAAAATAAATGGACGTAAGACGTTAGGTAACTAAAATGAATATGTTTTAAACATGTCAAAAAATATCACCCTTTTCGACGTGTTATAAATTTTTCCTGAACTTTTTCTCTAAGCTCTCCATGAACCAATGAAAGACGTTTTAATTTTCCATTAGAAAATCAGTCGGAAATAATGATGACGGTTGCCGTACTATAGTGTCGTCCCAAATTAAGTTATTCTGTAGCCTGGGATTTTTCGTCTCTTTGGAACATCCCATTAAACACTACATTAAGTAACCATATCGCCTTCCTGTATCTTTAGTTTCCTTCTTTGCATATAGATGCCGTAAATGTGGTTGGCCACTTTGCTCTCCGGCTTGTCCAGGACTGAAAAACCGACTGGGTCACACTGACATGGAATGTACGATCCTCCAAGAAAGCAAATCCTCATCGTTTTTAGACTACAATAATTTAGAGAGTATAAGGCCACACTTGCAAGCCATAGTGCCCCTCAGATGCCTTATTTTGAAAAGCACAGATCCCAGTATATACGATACACTTTTAGACATGGAGAATCACAACGAGATACGGAAGAACATTCCTGAGGTTTGGAGCGGAAATCAGGCCAACGTGGTGGATAGGATTGTGAAAGATTGGGGACTGACTGAATACACCGAGGACGAGATACATACGATTTGTGGGGTTTTAGAAGTACGTATGAATTTTTGTTTCATGACTATCTTAAATTTTATCCATTGAAATTACCTACATTGCATGATTGATGCGGAGCACGTGGTCATCATTAATCCAAAACTATTTCAGCCAGACAGTACAACGTTATTGAGTATATTATATTTACAAAATATGTAATTTTGTACTTTGTAATACCCTCCAGAGTGCCTTCAACAGCGATTGAAGTGGTCAATAAAAGTTTGCCTGAGCTAGTTCAGCTGAATAAAATTAAAAAAATAAAATTAGTAAGTTCGGTGGATACCGAAGTCACTTACCGTCACCTTACAGTCACCGAAAAATTAATATGTTTAATTTAAAAATTCGTGGTCGAAAACTGCATTAAATTATTACTTAATACTTGCTTGGTTATCTTTTACACATATCACATATTTTTATCAAATGAACATCATATATATATATATATATATATATATATATATATATATATATATATATATATATATATATATATATATATATATATATATATATATATATATATATATATATATATATATATATATATATATATATATATATCTGCTTACTATGTGTCTATGTGTCGACGTCAAAGTATACAATGACCTTTCCACAACCAATATTAACAAGAAATACGACTATACCTACATAAACATATAATCGAAATAGCGAAAGTATAGAGGTAAATACATATTCAATTTAGATTTTGAAATAAACATAGCATACTATTTAAGTAACGGAAACCTTCAGGTAGGTACCTATTCATATATTATGAACATTAATTTAGGTAAAGTTGAGTAGAATGAGAGTTTAAGCGGTTGCCAAGGGCTCACAATTGTTATCTATAGGTACAGTGCCGTTCAATTGAAGGTAAACGATTTTTTTAATTAATGTGAAACAGGCTTTCAGGTAATCAAAACTTGATTGTCAATTTTATTTGTCAGTTTACTAATAATTATTCTATATTTTGAAGTTTTCCTTATAATTATTATTATTATTATGCCGCGCTTAACTGAACCGCAAAAAATAAGAGCTGTGATGTTACTGCAGAACGGATGGTCAATGCAAGCAGTTGCAGATACTTTGAATGTGAGTAAAGATTGCATTTACAAAATTAATCAAAAACGGAATGCAGAAGGAACTGTTGAGTACGTCCATAGAGGGGGCCGTCAGAAATTCAGTACTATGGAGGAAGACGAACTCATCCTTGACCACCTCTGACAGAATCTTTTTGATACAGCAGTGACTGCACCAACTAATTTGTCGGTGTGCCACAGGACTTTTGGGACAACACAATTTTTTCAGACGAAAAAGTTTTTCAATCCTGCTATGATGGCTCTGTGCGTGTATATACCGCCCAAGAAATTGCCGATATGAAGAGCGCTATATAAATCCTACAGCTCGTAGTGGTCGCTTCTCTATCAACGTGTGGGCATGGATATGTTGCCAAGGAGCAGGTGTTACATGGATAATCAGAGAGCGTCTTACTGGTCAAAGCTACGTTCGCATTTTGGAATATGTTATGTTACCTTCCGTTTCCATTTTATATCCCGAGAACTTCACTTTCCAGCAAGAAAATATTTTTATTTCCTCTTTCCTTTTTCCATATTTTAATAAAATTTATATTTCAGGATAATTCCTCTATTCACAAATCACGAGTTGTTACTGAATGGCTGAATACAAACCATATTAACACTCTGCCTTGGCCCTCTAAGTCGCCGGATTTAAATCCGATAGAAAATGTATGGGCACAAATGGAAAAAGACATGTATAGCAGGAATTTCCGACCAGCGAACGTAGAAGAACTGTGGTTGGCGATTGAAAATGCCTGGGAAAATATTGGCGAGGATTACACCAGGACACTAATATTGTCTATGAGAAATAGGCCTCAAAAAGCGGCTTCGAAAGGTTACAAAATGCACAATGATGTGTCCCTCAATCAACGTAACACAGGGGGTATATTGAACACAAAAGAAACCAAATAGAAAATGGCCTCGTAGCAACCAACAAAAAAACTCGCTTACCTAGTGCAAGCCATTGAATCCGACATACCGTCGAACGTGTGCAGGTTAACAAACCACATCACAGTGATATTATCAAATCCCACCCTATCTAGGAAATAACAACGTATTTATTCTTATAAGTAAACACTTTTGACACTTTAGCTATAAGTAACCTCACTTTACGACGCTCAACTGAAAAGAAAAACAAATAAAAATGGCTTAGTACCACACGATCAGAACGATATCCTTGAAAACAGGCCACGTGTCATTGAACTGTAGACAGCCTGAACGCGCTTAACAAAAACTATAGGAACTAAAGAATAGAGACATAATGACCAACTATATGCTCTTACACCAATCAATAATGGTCTATGAAAAAGATAGATTTACTATAATACAAATGTGCCGCCACAAAACTGGTAACATGCATGCCTTGAGACTTAATAATGAATGTTAAAGAGCTGTCGATTTCCCTAATAGATTTATTCAGAATTATTTACCTACAACAAACTTCCGATATCTAAATGGTCAATTGACCAAAGAGAACGTAACAAACTGTCGCCTTTTCTGTTATTCAAACTATTGGAACGTAGCTTTTAAAGTAAATGGTCCAAAAGATCTAGTAAACCTATAGAAACCAGAATCTACACTAAAGGAAGATGTCGATTTGTTAAAACTACTATCTGCACGACCTCCAATTTATAAGATTACTTACTTTTTGAAATCTGGTAAGGATCAGTCAAGTACAAACAAAAATATATTCATGGGAAAGTTTATTTGCATAATGAATTTGCGTAATTGTCAAAATGTCGAGCTCATTGATACCTTGATCGATGATGCTACTCACCAGCTGTCTATTCACTCTAATCTTGCCTTACTAATTTTTTTCAATAAATTTAATTTACAAAAGCCATAATATTCTTTCAGAAAAAAATATTCCAACCGCTTCTAAAAATTACTCATGATCACCGCCTGTAATGTCGCTATCTGCAGAACTATTATGTCCAACTGCAATAATTATTTCAGACACATTGTCTATAATACGTTCTCTGTTGTACCAATTATCTATTAGTGTCTGTATGTTCCACAAGAGTAGCCCACCTTCCAGGTCAATAATTTATCATCGCCATATTCTTCTTCTCCTATATGTTTATCGTAAAATTGCTTTGAGAACGATAATGTTACGCTTGAACCGATGATGCTACTCACCAGCTGTCTATTCAACTCTAATCTTGGCAGTGGCAACACTAATTCCAGTTGCTTTCGCAACCTTTTCTTGTCCTCTTACTAGAGGAATTATTAAATCTCCATTTTGACACTTCCTCAATTCAATTCCTCAATTCAATAAATTGAATTTACAAAAGCCATAATATTCTTTCAGAAAAAAATATTCCAACCGCTTCTAAAAATTACTCATGATCACCGCCTGTAATGTCGCTATCTGCAGAACTATTATGTCCAACTGCAATAATTATTTCAGACACATTGTCTATAATACGTTCTCTGTTGTACCAATTATCTATTAGTGTCTGTATGTTCCACAAGAGTAGCCAACCTTCCAGGTCAATAATTTATCATCGCCATATTCTTCTCCTCCTATATGTTTATCGTAAAATTGCTTTGAGAACGATAATGTTACGCTTGAACCGATGATGCTACTCACCAGCTGTCTATTCAACTCTAATCTTGGCAGTGGCAACACTAATTCCAGTTGCTTTCGCAACCCTTTCTTGTCCTCTTACTAGAGGAATTATTAAATCTCCATTTTGACACTTCCTCATCAATTTAAATACAATATGCACAATTTCGCGACTTTGTGCACTTTTCGTTTTACAAGTGACTGAACTTCCATAATTGAAATACTTTCTCCTGAACTGTACACAAGATGTTCACTGAAGTTTAGCGAGAGAATACGCTCCGATGTCCCTCTAAGCGACGATTCTACTACGCACCTCAAGGTCACGTCTAAGATGAATTTTGTCGAGTTGTAGTCACGTGTAATAAACTCTTTACCAGTAAGATCATTTGTACGATCAATCTATCTGTCTAAGTGATTCATAAAATGTAAATAAGGGATGCTCTGATGTTTCCTTAACTGAAGATCCAAAACACATTATTTACCACTACAAATAAAAAGACCTCAATACAGACTGTATTGTTCTTATAGCGAAATAAATTTAATGTTATAAATTATAATTCGAATTTTCCAGGTAAACTGCTTCGAAATTGGTCAAGGTATAAACATAAGAGGTCTTTACCCAACGGCCTTCCTCATGTCACATGACTGTGTACCGAACACAAACCACGCGGACGAAGAAGACAATTACAAGTTAACTGTAAGAGCCTCGACAAAAATTCCTTTAGGGTACCCCATCACTTTAAGTTACGCCTATACTTTGCAGGTAGGTATGGAAGATCAGTTTAAAACATTTACTGATTTATTGTAAAATGTTGACGATGTGATAGTTTACATAACAGAGCTAATTCCACTCTAATTTGTCTTTATGAATGTCGATTTTTTAAAATATAATTGTTACTAACAATTAACAAAATTTAGCGATTAACTTAGCGTGTGATTTGTCCTTAGAGTACCATAAAAAGGCGTGAACTTCTTCTAGAAAACAAATTTTTTGAGTGTCGCTGCAACAGATGTTCAGACCCAACAGAACTGGGTACTTACACGGGAGCCTTGGTCTGCCCCAAGTGTAAAACCGGCCTTGTACTTTGCGATCACCCCCTAGACGCTGATTCGTCGTGGAGTTGCACTAATTCCGCAGGCAATTGTCCGGGTTATAGCATATCTGCCAGGTCTATGAAGCTCTTACTATACAGGTAGAAATTCCGTTTAACCTTCCAGGTTCATTTCGTAACACAATATAAGCTTCTTGTGTGCATACTGGTTTCATTATTTAACGTAAAATATTATTAACCATGTTTTTGACTCTATGTGTGCGGGATATAATATACCCATTACGCGGTTGGTGATAAAGACTAAATAAAGATTCCATTACTAACATTATCTAAAGAAAATTATATATACCTACTCTTAGAAGATTATTATCATCATTCAAGATCATTATAGCAACACTAAACTAAACCAAAAACGTGATATCCAATCTAAAAAAATAGGAAATTTTAAATCTGTAACTAAAATGGTTTTCAAATTTTAAATTTTGACATGGTGATGCTCCTTTATATGTTCCTCAGTTTGGTTTTTTAATTGTTTCTCTTAATTTGAGCATTCTATCATTTTAACAAGTTCACTATAAAAGAAATGCTGCAAGTGTATATAGCTATTACAAAGTCCATACCATCTATGTTGGCGTGCACGTAATCAACGGAATTTTCTGAATCAAATCAGTCAAGGCTATATAATATATTATCCACTGACGTTTCGTTAAATAGTGGTTTGACAAATTGTCAAAGTCAAGGATTTATGTTAGGTTACATATTCCATTTCATATCTGTATGTAAAATTTGACAGGCTTGTATTTCTGTCGTAGCAAAAATGAGTGTACTACCATTTTGCTAAAATTGAATTAATGCTTTTTCAAAACGAATATGAAAACTTAAGATATGAACCTTACTGGTGTTATAGTTAGTCACATTTGGAACCAGGCCATCGATATTTTCCTTTTCCAAGCAAGTCTTAATAATAATTTTAATGGATTTAGATGTATGAACTGCAGATAAATCAGCATCATATTGATATGATTTTGATACAATTCATGTTTAAATAAATATTTTTTTCTAAACAAATAACTAAGCTAATAAGATGTACAAAACAAAAAGAAAATATGCCACGACAGGTAATACATATTTTAATGTTGTTTTTTAGTACAAAATATTATGTTATAAAACAGTATATACTTATTCAATAAAATTGAAATTACTCAATTATTTGAATTAATTGAAATTATTCAATAAATTGAATTTACAAAAGCCATAATATTCTTTCAGAAAAAAATATTCCAACCGCTTCTAAAAATTACTCATGATCACCGCCTGTAATGTCGCTATCTGTAGAACTATTATGTCCAACTGCAATAATTATTTCAGACACATTGTCTATAATACGTTCTCTGTTGTACCAATTATCTATTAGTGTCTGTATGTTCTACAAGAGTAGCCCACCTTCCAGGTCAATAATTTATCATCGCCATATTCTTCTTCTCCTATATGTTTATCGTAAAATTGCTTTGCCTGTGCCCATATAATTTCAATGGCATCAAACTCACAGTGGTATGGTGGCAGTCTGAGAACATCATGACCATGTTCCCTTAAGTATTCATGGACGACATATAGTTATGTTTGAGTATGTTCTCTGGCTATTGCTAAAGTTCTGTCTTAAACGGATTAGTTTTCACAGCAACATTTTTATCTTGAAGCCACTGGATGAGTGCTGCCTTCGTCCAAGATGCTTTTGGCTGTTTTTCTATCAGCGTAGTATGATATGCCGCATTGTCCATAAATACAAGATATGGTTCATGGTTCTTCCAAGTTCGGTACAAGCTTTTCACTAACCCACTCTATGAATATGCTGCTAATTTAGAAGAACCGGAATATATAAGTGAATGGTTGTTCACGAAACCCCCTAGGTGACCAGCATGTAAAACGTATGAAACATTTTCCTTCGTACCCCTCTGGCTTTCTCACACTTTTTATTGACGCCTCTTGCCAAGATCGTTTCTAGTTATCTTTTGCAAAAATCCACGTCTCATCCAAAAAGACAACGTGTCTCCTAATACCGGAGTTTTTATTTGTTTATATCAGTAACGTACGTCTTAATTATATCGGAAATCTAGATGACAAATATGTTGTATGCTTTGGTATTTAAACCTACGCAAATAAAACGCACCAACACGTAATTCGCTTGTCTTTGCTTCGTGCAGTCGCTGATGACGTACACGCCAGTATTGGTGATATAAACTAATTTATTATGGATATTATCATTTTAATTTTGTACTATTTTGCACGTTTGCTACAATCAAATTTGAAACAAACAAATTTCTTATTTATTTTGCCATTTTTTTGGCTACATTTAAATTTTTTTAATTTTAATTAGAAGGAACACAAGTTAAAATAGGCCACCAAAAATTATTTATTAACACGGAAAAATATTTTTCCCTGTTATAATTTTACAAAGGGTTTTACAAAGCACTAAAAACCTACTTTGGCAAGAATCGTACGATGTCAATGAAAAAGGATATAAGAGGGAAGGGAGGACATAACAGGGAAGGAAAGAGAAACGGTAACGCAATAAGAGAAGTAATAAATATGGATTTATGAGGATGAGATATATATGAAAGAAATCTGATGGTGGAAGGTGGAAGTGAAAAAATATAATTTAGATATTTTAGCACTGCAATAAACCATTGAAAGGAATGAATATATCAACATTCTGCGACTGACTACATAATGTTTACCAGCGAAATGGAAGCAGAAGATTGAGTTGGATTGGGTATTTTAATAAAAGAAACTATCGGAGGGCTAGTTTTGAAGCAATATTTAATAAATTATGTTGCTTAAAAATTAAGACCATAAAATATCAATATCCAACAAATAATACTGAATATATGTGTGCAAACTCAAGAAAAAATAAAAAACTTTAGAGACAAA
Source organism: Tetropium fuscum (assembly GCA_964058915.1). Classification (NCBI taxonomy): domain Eukaryota; kingdom Metazoa; phylum Arthropoda; class Insecta; order Coleoptera; family Cerambycidae; genus Tetropium; species Tetropium fuscum. Next base: position 2,765 of record CAXKVY010002955.1, on the reverse strand, counting down.
TTTTAAAAAAGCTTGGAAACAGTCGACAAATTACGTTAAAATATTCTTGAAGATATAAATGCGAAGGTAGGTAACGAAGAAATATGCAAGGTGGTTCATACTGAATTACACAGAGCAACAGTAAAATCCTGGCAACACAATATAACAATTTTCCAATTATGAGCGTAGTAAAATGTTGCTAAGCACCGAGAACCCTGTATCTCAGTCAAACTTAATTTTTTTCAATGTTTTTAAGTACTTACATTTTTTAAAATCCAATATTTTGTGCAAAACTTGGTGCTGCGAGGTTTTTTGAGAAGAGAAATTCAAATCCATTAATAATTCTGACGGACGCAGATTGTAGAGGGCGCTACCTACGGCGCTTTTCGTACTTTAAATTGTTCTATATGTTTGCATCCTAGTAATATCTGGATTTTTAATGAAAATATCACTTGATCCATCATTACAGGGCCATCTACGCAAAATAGGTATCTAGTGTATGGGCAAAATGAAATAAAGGAAGCTCAAAGTAAACAATTATAAGTATGAATAAATTGAACAGGCTGCAGTTTATTTTGAGAACAATAAAAACATGTTTGCAGTCGACCGGGATTTTGGTTGAAGGACTTGATATAACAATTTGCTTCGGTTTCGATCCTCTCGAGCGTAATGTAATTGCGACTCAACGTACTTATAGAAACGTCATCTTTATCGAAGATGACGTCAATTCATTTGAAGAAACGCTGTTATGAAAGAATCTGTATACGTTCGAAAAATACAGTAGTAAAATCTCCGAGTAGTACATTTTTTAATTGACTTACAAACTTTCGAATGATCAGATTTTATTATTTGTTGAAAAGTGTTATACGTTATGTTACGAAGCCTCAGAAGGACCATGTGTGTATTTTTTTTTAATGCAGACCTTAATCTCTGAATTCAGACTTTCTTATATGATGGTCTGACAACGATATTCCAATAGATACATAATGCTCAACAGTTTTTGAGATACGGATTGTTTCTCAACGTCTGCAATACTTCATAAGTGCTTTGAGAAAATCAAAGAGCAGCAATAAAGTAATAAAACAACATTGGCAAAGATTTATAAATGAACATATAGATAAAACATTGACGGGAAGGTAGCAAAACAAAGAAGAAATAAATGCTAAATAATACATTAGAGAATAAATAAGGACAGGTAAAGAATTAAGGGAAAAATACTTACAAACCGACAGCTATAAAGATTTAGAGATAATTACCTAGGTCAACAAAAAGGCAAAAAAGACACAGAAGCAAGAAAGTAGATTAATATAGAGAAAATTAAATAATGATAAGATTAGGAAAATACAAAGGATGCTTTCAGAGGAATGTAAAACTATTTCATTGGAGTAAAATACGTGGTAGACTATTAAAGAAAGCTTTAAAGAGCTTCTAAATGGAAATAGAATCGGGGAGGAAAGATCTGAAGAAGAAAAAGGAGAAGAGAAACAACGAAATACATATAGCGGAAGAAATAACACCTAAGAAGAAATAACAAAAAATATAATCTAAAATATGAAAAATAACAAAAGCCTAGATCATAACAAAATCACAATAGAAATAAAAAAGAGAAAAAAATAAAAAATAAATCGACAGTAATGATGGTTTAACATTTTCTTACCAACATTATTTCTTCCGGGGTTTCATATTTGGGACCTTAACCCAACCTTCCAGTTTTCCAAAATATTCAATCACTGTTTCTTTCCACTATGATTTTCTCAACAAATTGAGCGTCTCGTTAATAATTCATTAAATATTTTCATGGGCTAATTATAATTGTTTCCAGAATATCTCAAGAAGTGGAACAAATTGACTCAAACGATATAAAGGCAATGGAGATGTTCTTGAATAAATATAGAAATGTATTGCACCCCACTCACTATCTATGCCTAGGACTGAAAGTTTCTCTGAGCCAACTTTATGGTAAAATCAATGGTTATTTGATATACGAGTTGACTAATGAGATTTTGGAGAGGAAACGGGACTTATGTAGGGAGATATTGAGAGTTTTCGATATAATTGAGCCAGGATTCACTAGGATAAGAGGTATCTAATTTTGTTATTGTTGTATTATCGCATAGGAACCAAGAGCGTTTAGTAATAATAATATTTTGCCATTTTTTTCAGGCGTAACGCTTTATGAAATACATGCCCCGATGATGATTCTTTTGACACGGGACCTCGAAGACGAGGCGGTATCTAAGAGCGAATTAAAATCGAGGTTGAAAGACGTCCTGAAGTACCTCAGCGAGGCTAATATTATTCTCAGTTACGAACCGGAAAATTCACCAGAGGGTATCATGGGGAAAGCAGCGAAGGACGCTTTGATACAAATCAAGGACTGGGAGAAAATCGTCGGGAAATTATAGTGATAAATGTGATTATAAAAAAATATATTTAGCTTCGCTAAAAGGTATGTAAAAGACTGGTCGTGATATTATAAAATGACAGGGGACCTGATAGGTATGAGAATAACTCACTGGGTAGTCTACTGGGTAGTATCATGAATACAAAATTATTGATTATTTTCAAATATAATTTACAATTTTGATTCGTGAATAATCAGGATTCGATAAAGGTAAGGTAACACGTCTATTTTTATATGAAATACGAGCGTGTATGAGAGATATATTTATTTTAGATCTTAAATGATTATTCTTAAATGATGATATTGTTTAGTATTGTTTATCATCTCTGTAATAAATATTTTAATTTGGATAGAATAAAAGTATTCGTTTGTCTTTTTTTTA
>CAXKVY010002954.1:0-23883 GCA_964058915.1 Tetropium fuscum | reverse complement strand
ATTTTGTCATGACCATTTATTTCTTCACCTAATTGCTTTAGATTGTCTTTCGTTTTCTCAAATTTTGAAATAAACTCAGCAATGCTCCAATTTCAGAGCTCCAAACTAAAAAACTTTTGCAATATTAAATGTAAACCTACTTGGGACTTTTGCTCGTATACAGATACTAACTTTTCCCGCATTTCAGTTGAGGTTTTACATGAAAGTATGTGGGTTATGGATTTTTCATTCCTACTAGTTACCAGTTTACGAGTATTATTTGTGCCTTGCGTCTGTTGAATTCCATTTATCTCACTAGTTGTAGCTTCAGGTTTTGGTGTCATCCTAAACACGGATGTAATAAACTATTTTCTGCAACTTAGCAATGTATTTAATGAAGTCAAAAGGTTTTATCTTACAAAGAACACACATTAACAACTTGTTGGTATATAACGTACCTATGGTGCCATTTTCACTAACTACCACAACTACCAACCATTGAACTTCTATAAAGCAACTAAAATACAATATTATTATGTAGGTATACTACAATCACAGATATTTTCATTGTTCTTAACATAGAATATAGTCAATTTTAAACAACTATATTCGAAATATTGGCTATATTAGTTTTTAATATTGGTTTCATGTGGATGTTCTAATCTCTCAGAATCTCTCCTTATTAGTAACACCAAATAGATTGCCAACTGCAGCGTGTGTTAAAATATATCACTAATAAATAATTCACTGGAAATCCTGGATAATAATTCACTGGAAACCCTGGATAATAATTCACGAGGGACCTTTTTTCTTTTGTATCTCTTTTCTCTGTTCAGTTTCCAACTAAATATATTGAGTTGCAAATTTAGGGTCCACAAACTTTAATATGTTGACCTTCTATCGTCTGTATTATCTGGTAAATGTCAAATTTATAAACCGTATCAGAACAGTTGGGAAATTAAATGGAATTTGAAGACGAAACAGTTATCAAGAAAGGCAAAGATAAGATTATACAAGATAATTTAGATCTATACTGCACCCGAAACATCAGTGACCAGGAAATTACAGAACCAATTTCTTTATTGGAAACCCAATATGTTAGCAGAATTCTAGGATAATATATACACGCCACAAAGGAAAGGAGAACTAGTAATAGTAATAAATGATATTGTTTATTCGAGAAGACAATAGTACTTAGATATTGTTCCTATATTGTTATTGGTCAGAAAATATAATGCAAATAAATTTTTGCTTATACGAAGATGCTGAAGCAGTCGACTAGCAGCTGCAAGGAATTTGCAGCAAATTTGATATAGTATTTTGAGACAGACGTGAAAACATTGGACCACTATTACTTTTGTCAACGGTTAGTAAGATTTTAAGCAGTGAAAAATAATGAACTGATAATAATCATAATAATATCTCTACCCCTCATTTGAACTGCAGTTAGCCCAGAAGTCAGAGACTTGTGCGGGGCAGAGGGCGGCATATTATTATTATTTCTCGAGCCGCATGTGCGACCAGGATCGACTTAGGTTGGTAAATTCTAACCACCATTCAGTGCAGGAATGAAGGAAAGCTGGAAAACCTCCTGGAAAAAACCTGGAAAATTTATTTCGCACGAGTGCGGGGTATCGAATACCTACACACTGCTGATAGGTGATCGAGTCGAGAGCTAACGCACCAACCGCTAGACCACCGTCCCCGATAACCGCCCCCAATACTGTAACACTTCATATTAGTGAAATTCGGATTGTTATTTATGATATGTACAAAAGAAGTAAGTACATAATATTATATTATATTAAACTTTTACAATAGGTACCGGGTGTTCTTCTGTATTTTGACAAGGGGAAACACTGTCATCCTGTAGATATAAAAAAATTAAATGGAGAGGTTGCAGGGTCTTATCGAAGGTACTTTTTCACGCTATTAATGTTTGAAAATTGCCAATAGCAACAGACAAAGATAACCTCAATTTTTATAAATAAGACAACTTGTATATTGTGATATCAGTCGATAGCCCTTTATTTGGTGATTTCAAAAATATATACATATACATGTCCAACATTTTGCCTTTGGGTTATTGAGATATTAAATGTCAAACTGGCTGACATTATATATTTTTGAATTCAGCAAATAAAGGGCTGATGTCACAATATACAAGATGTTCCACTTAAAAAAAATGGGTTATGTTTGTAGCTCTGTTGCTGTTGCCAATTTTGAAACATTAATAGCCTAAAAAAGAACCTTCGATAAGACCCTACAACCTCACCGTTCGATTTTTTATTTCTACAGTATAACAGTGTTTCTCCTTGTAAAAATATAGAAGGACACCCGGTACATCAATCTGTCCTCGAACTTAATTTTATTTCATTCACAAATATAATAAATGTGTACATCTGGAGGGGTTAAATATAAATAAGTAACACAGTAAGATACAAAATAATGTTTTTATTAAAATAATTTGACCACCGATTTGACATAATAAATGATTTATTATGATAAATGAAGCAGTTACACAATCATCTCTTAAGAAAATGGGTCATAAAAAAGTAATATTTTATTTAATTTGTGTTAAAGAAATATGTAGTAAGTGTTAAAGAAATTTCATTTGTATTTTGAGGTTATTGTGGACTAAACAAATTCTAATTTGTTTAGTCAAGTCTGTCACACTGTAGTAAATATTAAAGAAATTTCATTTGTATTTTGAGGTTATTGTGGACTAAACAAATTCTTATTTGTTTAGTCCACAATAACCTCAAAATACAAATGAAATTTCTTTAATATTTACTACAGTGTGACAGACTTGGCAACAATGTTATCTGGTCAGTTGATAACGTGCAATAAGTTAAAAATACCAGAACCAATCTTAGATGTTATATTCATCGTAAGCATTACAAGGGATGATTGAATCATATAATTTAGCAATTCCTAAATAATATTAAGAAGGTATCCCAAAGTGTTGTTGTTATAATTTGATAACAAGCCATAATATATCCGTTAATCAAGATGATACAAATATGAATCAGAAAAGATGGATCATGAGTGTCATGTCAATTTTTTTTTACTTTTTACAAATTGGTGAAAAATGGTGAAACAATTTGTAAATAAATTTTGATAGTAAAAAAACATTTTTGTTTTCAAAAATGCTTTTATTGAAAAGCTCTAAAAAGAAGAAAATAAACTTTACAGTAATTAAAACCCATCAATTTATTATGAGTTCACAATTAATATGATATAAAAGTTTGTCGCGAGATTTTATTTAATAAAAAAAAATTTCTTAGAATTATGTACCTACTTATGTCAATATCAAGTTGCATATTATATTCTTGTTTATCTATACAGTTAAATCTCGCGATAAACTTTTATATCATATAAATTGTGTAACGTAATAAATTGATGGGTTTAAATTAATTTAAAGTTTATTTTCTTCTTTTTAGGGCTTTTCAATAAAAGCTTCTTTTTAAAAATGTTCTTCTACTATTAATTTATTTTTCATTTTTTAGTTATCGCTGGAGATGTTTCTAAGTCTGTTAATTTCATTTAATGCGTCATTGTTGCATGGTCGTTTGATTGTTAATTTAGTAGGTAATTCAGTGTAGTTATTCAATAAGGAGACCTAGATTTGACTCTAATACTTCTCTTGACTCTAATACCTCTACTTATTTCAGCTTGAAGCTTACTTGTGCCTAACGAAACATAGTTTCGGGTTTGTTTTAGAGCTTTCCTTCTCTTAACAGATTGTAAACCAATGCTATTATTGACGCCCGTCTCAACAAATTACACAAGTCGTAGTATGTTGCCAGCCAAGGCATACTTTTAAAATTCAGTTGCAAGATTTGACAGTTCAGTTGAAATTCGACCTTCATTTGATATTCATATCATGAGGGTGTATAAAAAAACACAGTCCACCATCTTTGGGAGTCCGCCATATTGGATTTAGAGTGACGTAATTTTATTTTCGTATTCTTCTCAGCAAACGTGTCATTTAATTCCCATATCATGGAAGTGCATAAAAAATAACTAAACCGCCATATTAGGCGGTCCACCATATTGGATTTAGAATGACGTTACTTATCTAACCATGCATTGTCATCCAAACTAAATGTGTGTACAAAATTTCAACTCAATCGGTTGTGGTTAAGTGCTTTAAAATTCAGTTGCATGATTTGACCCGAACAAACATAGGTACATAGATACATAGATACATACATACATAGTAAGTAAAATAAAAGCTTGTAAAAAATCATTGATATAGGTGAAGAAAATGTTTTTTGTATTTTTTCGACCTCCGATAAATTTTCGACAAAGGCGATGATGTATGTATGTTTGCATATATGTTTAGTTTTTATTATGTAAAGTGGTAATGGAGTTTGAAATTATGAAACAACAATCGTTATGGGCATTGCAATTTGCGATCATTCCGTACAATGTATTATTTCAATTCAATGTTTTGTTCATATTTTTTACACTTCAACATACTAACTATCACTAACTCATTACTAACACTAACAATTAATTTAATTTAAAAAATAATAAAATTACAAAAATAAAAAAATATCGCTCCGAAAATATTTGCCCCACCCCACCCCCAATCGATAACCCTTACATTTGCAAAACAATTAAGAGCAAAGTTGTAGCGTTCGAAGCCACAACTCTAAAATCCTCTACTCCGGTACCATCGTTCCTGTCGTAAATTTATCGAGAGCTGAGAAAATAGAAAAACTTTTGCACCTTTTCGCCTTCCCCCATCCTCTCCGCGGGACTTAAACGTATTCAAAAATCAGTGAGACAGGTAAGAGATTTTTTTTTGTACCTATTTAATATTTTATCAATATGTGGGGGAAATTGTAAAAAAGATTTTTTTAAAATTATTATTGTCATTTGTATAATTGTTTAATATCTACTTAAATACTATATTTACATCATTGTTTAAGTAGGTAGGTATACATCGGTGATTTATTACCAGTGTTCCATTAAATTTCATCTGTAGGTACTATGTAGAGCACAGGGCTCTACCGGCTCTATCACGTAGAGCACAATTTATTGTGGCAGGCATGACTTATTGAATTTTAATTTTGAGCAAATACCTGGGTAGTGTAATATTTATAAATCATTATAATTTCTAATTTCCTTTATGCTTAACAAATGACAAATAATAAATATTTTTTGAAGATCAAATCCCACTCAAGCTAACGAGTTTATGGTCTCAGACAGGTCTTGTATTTATTATAATAAGATGAGGAGGATCGTGTTGTCTGAAATTCCGCGTATTATTTATGGTTTCTGTAGCGTTTCAATTTATCCATCGCGCCGGATGGAATGCTGGTCGAGACGGTCGGCCGTGCGACGTTTGGTGGGCGTGTGGAAGCCGCCTAATAATGAGGATACTTATTAGATTAGTGTAATTACCACTCCTGAAGAAATATTGACTGAAGAAAGGGCGTTGCTGATAACTCATAAATGATGGGTTACTTGAAGATTTAACCGATTTCGCTAGCTGCATACCTCCTACTGTATGTGTGCTAATACCTACCTAATACCTATTAGAAATTTTAGGTTAATCCGGATATTCCAAATTTTGTCAGGCAACATTTTCTGAATGTTTTTTAACAATATTTTGATTGGAAAATGATTGGTCATTAAAAAATTCTAAATATGCAGAGATCGAGAATTTTTCAGGCCTTTAGGCAACGTGAAATTATTTTAATAATAATTATAGGTAGTTACTTACTAATTTATTCTAAAATACTGTAGTTCCAGTACAATTGTTGCTAAATTTGACGGTATACAAAAGTTAGAGGTAGTTTTTCTAGAACTAAGGGCATGGAAAATTCGCGAGAAGAAGGTGGAGCGATTTTCGCGTCCAAATTATTTCTTAGAAACACCTGATAATATTAGAAAGAAAATTATTCTCGAATTAAGGGACTTTCCTCTCCCATTAATCACAACACGATGTCTGAAAATCATGTCTCGGCAGGGAATTGAGGGAATCGCTTAATTTTCGAATAATAATTCATGGAAATCAGATTATCGTGCAATAATAATATTATCCGATACAAAAATCTTATTCTTGTTCGAGTTTCAGTCACTGATAAAACTATCTGTAACTTTTGAATACATTTATACGTCGAATTTAGCTAACCGGTCCAATTTCAAATGCCTTGAAATATAATTTTGGCTGTTTATACAGTGTGTTAATTGATGCGAGGGATTTTAAGAGGTCTTTCAAATAATTTTTTCCCAAATCCCCTTCCCCTTCAATTTACAGCCCTCTAAAGTTGGGGTAAAAAAATTGTTTTTATTTATTTACTCCACTATGGAAGAATTTAGAAGAATGAAATTTGGCGGGCAACTTTCATTAATAAAATTAAATTACAGTTGGCGACGGCTTTTGTAACCCTGAGATATTGTTACAAGGAGGTAAAAAAAATCAACACCTATAATATTTGAAAAGGGGAATATCAATAAATGCAAATTATCAGGGGAGCAATTTTAAAGTTGAACACAAATTAAAAGGGTTCCGCTTTTAATTTGTGTTCAATCCGTGTTTGATTTTGTAAATAGAATATAGTAGCTTATGCAGCTGATGTTTGAAATGTGGAAACTATTAAAAAATTTCCGTCAATTTTAGACTTAGAATGGACAAAAAGTCATACAAATATAATATGTAATATAAAGAAAGAGGAACTTTTATGGTCCGTTCAAATGTGCGTGGAAAACATTGTCGATTGATGCTGCTCCAGTAATTTTTACATACTTGGAATAATTCAATTTTTTTATACCATTAGAGAAATGAAATTATAGCAACGTGGCACTTCAGTCGTGAAACCATCTACGACAATTCTAACACGATAAGAGAATGAGCTATCGTGGAACATTGCATTGCATTCCTCTTGGCTGGACGTCGGCGTCGGTTCTTTAACAGGTAAAACCGTACTCAATTCGCTCATAAATAAATATTTTACTCATCTATGGACGTCAATAAATTAAATTTTCTGATGATTTTTAGCATTGAGCCAATAGAAGTAGTATGGAAGCGACGTAGTCGTTGACACATGGCACAATTTGTAAACGACTACGTTGCTTTTTGCAAACGGCTACTTCTGCAAAATATTGTACATATCATACAATGTCCCTAATTTGGTGGCATTGAAGGGTAAGTTTCGTGGATACGTCGGTCAATTTTCCAAACCTTTTTCTCTTTTTTCTCTGACCTTCAGGAATGTAGATACTATGGTCTTTTTCAGCTATCTTGACGTGTACGTCATTATAATTTTTCGATGTTACTGGTCAACATCGACGTGTTTCGTTTTCATCGATGATTAACTTTATTCAATCATCGACACTGTCAACACCAAGTACTTCAATCAAGTGCAGAACATTATTTTTATTGCTGCCTGCTAAGCGGGTGTTGACGCTATTGAAAAGATAATTTAATAATTTGTAAATGACTATAAATTAACGTAAAAAGGTGTATTTAATAAAACAAGTGAACTATTTAATAGAAGTACTAGAAAGGAAAAATATATGATATTCATTAAATATCCTGATCATCATCGTCATTATCATAATTTTCAGATCTTGAACCCCATTAATAATTAATGGTTCAACCTCATCGTAACGTACTTCACGTTCCCAATTTTTGTTTACAATGTCTTCTACATATCTAACACAATTTTCCCAATTATCTGGAGTAATTTGATCCAAAGCTTTTTGCCACATCTCTAAAACTTCTTTGTCTCCGTAACCAACTTGATCCATTTCTTAAAAGAATTTTGGTGCATTGAATCATGGTAGTCCGCCGACTTTGACTTGGTAGAAAAAATTAATGAAGCATTTTCTATGATTCCACACTTAGTTCCAGCATGTAGTACAATAAAACCCTTACAGTTTCTGTGTGGCCCGTTTTACAACTTTTTGCACTGATATCTTGCCACGTTCTTATAAATCGCAAAAATCCATGTTTCATCAAGGTACACAAATTGCGTCGGATATCCCCTTATAATTTCGTCAGATATCTTCGGAAAAAAGATATTCTCTTACTTGCCCTCTAAGGTTGCTCACAAAGGAAATGTCTGTTATTTTCCTCCGTAAAAGAAAAGCCAATATTCTTTAAAATACGCCACAGACTCGTGTCCGAAACATCTAAGATATCCTTTTGCTTCACTATTTCATTCGCTGTTTTAATTATTATATATTTTTCTCTTCTTTCATAGTATACACAATGGTACGAATTTCTGATTTCATTCCATCATGAACATCATTCGTTTTCAACTTACGTCTGTTGGGTGTTTCTCCTGGGGTACTAAGAGGTTTACCAGATGTCGACTCTTACTTATACCGGTTATGCTTCTTAAACTTATTTTTAATGTATCAGCAACTCTCCAATGGACGGAAGATGGCGTCAAGGGTCCATTATTTTCTTTTTCGTTCTTGAAGTAGGTGAAGTAGGTTGAAGTAGTCTAGGAGGTTTATTATGAATTGTCGGCTCTGTTTTTCAATGGTACAGTTAGTTAAAAGTATATTAATATGTAGAACTGTCAGTGTGACTAAATTTTACTTCTAAAATAATAAATTGTTTACATTAACTTTTACATTAATTGTTAACATTTTCAGTGGCACTGTTTACTGTTTCCGAAAAATCTAAGTAAGACCTGCGTTAGTGTTTAATATGGCCGAAATTGTATTGTACTATACGAGACGTTGGTCGTTTATTACATCAACATACGTCGCGTGCTGATGCTTCTAGAAATTAACAAAAAAACAAGAAACGTAACACTTTCACACAACTACGTAACACAATTGATGCATACACACACCAAGGTTGCTGAAAAAGACTATGTCACTCTCAATAGAGTTAATTTTCAAGCTTCTTTCTTCAATCAGCTTCTTATATTTCCTTTCCTTGTCCCTATTCATCCGATAGCAAGAAATAATTATTGTGGTTTGTGGTCTTTAATGCATTGCAATTTTGCTGCCTGGTAAAGTTATAGTCAAGCGGTGTAAAAATTAGATAGCTTAAATTAAGGGTAAAAAAAACATAAAATTTAATATTACTAAAATACGTTTTAAATACATGGAAAAAATACTAACTTGTAGTTTACACTGTCTATATTCAGATCCCATAATGAATTCATCAGTCAGAATTCATAACTACACGTAATTAATTATCTTTGTCACATTCAACATATTGGAGCAAAAAACTTTTATTTTCCCGGAGCGCTTTTTTAAAGATATACCGGTTCGGGAACAATCTTGTTTGAAGCATAAGGCTTACGAGCAACGAATAAGCGCCAGTACTTTCGAATGTCAAGTAGTTCGTATGTTTGTGAATTTTCGACGAGACAATAGAAAGTGTAAAAACGAGACATTCAGCGGCAAAAAACGAGACTCCTCAAAACCACAATGCCTAAGGTTTATCAAAAAAAAGAAGCGTCCTTACGATGAATCAGATATTGTTGAAGCTTTAAATCTATTTAAATAGATTCGTTCCATTTAAAATAGAACGCTTTCTTTACGGGAAGCTGCTAACTTTTTATAATTGATAAATCTGTTCTTAGTCGACGTCGAACCAGTACCATTACGAAATAAGGGAGGAAACTTCTTTCACACCGGAAATAGAAATATATTTAAGCACTAAAATTAAGATGATGGCGAAGTGGGGCTTCGCTCTCACAAAAAATGAAATATTGGATACTGTTCAAACATACGTAAGGTAGCAGGTAAGGTAGCTACGTAAGGTACCCTTACATTATATATGGCTTTTACAAGAGACTCGAGCAGACAATTCAGGATCAGACTTTAACAGATAAGCCAACGCATATTTGAAATCTGGACGAGAGCAATTTTTCAGTGGACCCTAATAGTATTAAATGTGTAGCGGAAAAGGGCCAGAAGGTTCATAGTAACATTGAGGGTTCAGGAAAGGAAAATACCACCGTTATGCCATGTATTTCGGCAGGCAGGGGGAATTTTACTTCCACCACTAATAATTTTTCAAGTTGCACATTTATGGAAACGTAGGTGTCTAATTTCTACATCAATATTTTAATGTACCTGTTCAATCTATCAATAAATTCAAATGATCTGCCAAATAAATTGTATGCATGGTTGCAATTTTTCAAGAATTGTTCCGCAAATTCTACCATTTGGGTTCTGTAAGACCTCTTCTTGTTATAATGAACGGACACGTATCACATCTAGACAAGGGGACAATTGAATTAGCCTTGCAGCAAAATGTCACATTATTGAAGCTTTCCCCATGCACCACTGACCTACAGCCACTTGATAAATGTTGCTTCGGTCCACTGAAACTCAAATGGAACAATGAGCTGATAGAATGGCAGAGGTTAAACCAGAGAAAATTAATAAAGAACGAATTTTGTGATTTGATTTGCAAGATATGGCATGACGGATTATCCGAGCATGTCATAAAATCATCTTTTGAGAAAATGGGAGTATATCCTTGAAATAAAAATTGATACCCCGTGCATCGTTAGGATCCGATAAAACTAAAAAAAATACGAAGAACATAATACGGTCAAACACGTGATAGATACTTTTGAATACACAGAAAACCAAGACATCGTTGAGGAACAGTTACCTGCTTTAGAAAGGTAATAGTAGTAGATCCACACTTCTTCATATGGAAAATGGCCCTCGGTGAAAATATCGATGCTGATCAAATGCCCGAGGTCCAAAAACGCGATCCGAAAGAGCGGGAGGGGTGGGGAGCTCTTCATGTACGGAAAATGACCCTCGGTGAAAATGTCCCATATTCCAGGATATTATGCAAACATAGATGCTGATCAAAAGTCTCCATGCGCCCGAGGTCCGAAAACGCAATCCGAAGATATGAAATTTGTCTCATTTTTACATTTTTATTTTTATTTAGTAGATGCAGTCGCGAGCAGTTGTAAGTAAACAGATGCGGAAAACACACGCATTGTAATTATTTTAATGCTGGGTGGTCTTTAAGTGCTATTGCCAACCTCTTCCAAGTTAGCAAAAGTTGCATATTTAAATTGAAAAGAAAATGTTTGCAAGGTGAGGATTTAGCATACCATCATGGATGGGAGCTGCAAGGAGAAACAATTTGATTCAAGATGAAAAAATCATAAATCGGTTAAGAACAAACCTCTTGGATACAGCTGCAACAGTTTATCCTTATTATCATGGTGCGCAGATTCCTGCTTCCTTGTGGATAGCTAGACGCCGAATGAAACAGAGAGATATACATAATTGCAGCTGCTAAAAGCCTTGCTAATCTGAACGCAACAAAAAAGCAAGGCTGCTTTTTTCCAACAATCACGTTGACAGAGATGAAGATTTCTGGTCTAATTTTCTCCGACAAAAAATGTTTAAGTCATGCCACGATGGGTCACTTCGTGTGTATATACTAAGAAATTGGCGGTACGAAGAACGGTATACCAAGTCAGTTAATAGTAGCGGTTTCCTGTTAAAATATGTGGGCTTGGATAGGCGCGGCCAGTCCAGGAGTCTGCTGGCATATGAAAGAAAGGCTAAATGGCGAACATTATAGACATTTGCTGCAATGTTTTGCAGCCGATAAAACATTATAACATAATGTTTTATGTTATCATCGGTGCAGCAAGTGAATCCAAGCAATTTTACCTCCCAACAGGACAATTGTCCAATTCACAACTGCAGATTAGTGCGGGACTGGTTCTTGGACAACATCATTCAAGTTTTGCCTTGATCATCCAGAAGTCCCGATCTATTTCCTATTGAAAACGTTTGGGGACGATTGGTAAAGGAAATTCATGTCAGAAATTTTCACTCGCAAAACAGGGAATACCTTTTTTGGTGTTTTATACCGTTTCAGAAAATGTGGATGCAGATTAATGTCGCAAGCTCATTCTAGCCAAATAATTGCTAGCAATGGAGCCCCTATTAAACATTGATTTTAAAATAAAGTGTTAATTGATTTAATTTGTTTGTTTATTTTATGTTTTATAATTATAATCTAGACATTGAAACGTTGTCAGATCGTCAAGAAATTCATTTCTAAAATGACAAGAAAATATTTAGAGGGGTTGTTTACTTTCAACTGCTCGCGAGTGTAGTAGGGCGGTAAAAATTTCATTTTTCTAGTACTTAATTTTCTTCTTTCATTTGTGATACATTTCCATTTTATATTTTCCTATTTATTTTCCTTTTTATATTATAAGTAAAATAATACATAATGCACGTACGTAAACCTACATATTAATGTATATATCACAATATCAGATATATATCTAACAGGTCTCAAAATGCTAATGGCAAACATTATTTAAAAAGGGGTCCGTCTGGTATTACCTACACCCAGTGAATGAAGTAGACAATATATAGTATGTATATTCATTGAGGGACAAGTTTTCAAACATATTTTTAACATATGACAGTGTTGTTAACCATCTGAGGCTTAGGAATGTCGCCTGGCGTCTGGGCAAGTCTTAACGACATCATCACCGCTATCTAGCGACAATCAAAATTATTAAGGTTCCTGATGTGAATAAAATGTGAATCCATCCCCTGCATTTTCTTAGATAGGAACATGAATATGATATTATTTGTAGTTACTATTATCGTTACGTCTATATTTTTATTTACGACTTAAGTTCAGCGTCATAACATTGTCACATTAGGATTAGGAATGTGTTTGATAATTTTCCTCGGAATAATGTCAAGCGTGAATGAGATGTTCCTTGTTTCATACAGTTCTTGAAAGGTTTCGTAGATTCTGAGAATAAGAATAAGTAGATACTTACCTTTAGGATAGGTACCTATTATCTTAAACTAATAAAACCATATTAATTTAATCAGATATTATTTATATTCTACCTCCTGTGTCGCTCATTCACCATCATAATAAATATTTATATGGATAACTTATCATATATCAAATAAACACATTATAAAGAAAGTAATTTATCAGAATAATATTTACATTATATGAAGGTTTTTTAGGTAATGCCGCAATAAAGTAAGCTTTTCCTGATGAGATGTTGAGAATCCGCCACCATACGCCGCGCCACACTAAATGGTACTAAATGAAATGAAGTATCTAAAAACTGAAAATAAAAAAAAAATAAAGAAAGAAGACAATGGCTATAGGTACATAAGTTAACCAAATGGACCCACATTGGCCAAGTACCTCTTACGGTATTTGGTCCTAAATTAGAATATTTTATTAATATAAATAACAAATTACTGTTTACTGAAATATTATAGATATTCGATAGGTATTATAAAGAGTAGGTCAAAGAGTAGTCTATAACTGAGAAAAGTATAGATAAGATATATTTTAGCCCGTATATATTTAGCCTGTATATTTTAGCCTGTAGGTATGTTTTAGCTTGTATATATTTATAATCCTTATTGTTTTTGTTTTTCTATGCTGACTAGCATTAATATTAATTTATAACATATTTTTATTTGCAATTAAATTTGTTCTTATTCGAAAAATGTATTTTTGATGTTTCAGTCTTTTTGTTAGTATAAGGTAATTCCGGGAGTGTTGCCCCATCGGTATAGACACCCCGTTTTCATATTTCGCGCCTAAACTAAAATTACGCACGATGCTCCCTAGCCACTAGCCACTCTTCAGCTATGCCAAACTACTCGACGGCACGCAGAAATATGAGTCCCACCGCCTGACTAGTCCTGGCGATGTACTCGCTTCCGCGAGTTCATTGCCAAATTGTTAATGAGACTAAAATCAGTCAGCAAAGTAACAAATAGTGTTATAAATAGTTATAAATAGTAAAAAAGTACTTATGTAATCGTTATTTACATTCCAAGCTTACTTTTAGGTGCGAGGTGTATTTAAATAGCCGAGGCGAGGGGTGGCGAAGCGTAGCCGAGGCTATTTGAATACCTTCGAGCATCTAAAAGGGCTTTTGCACCGTGTAATGTATTAAACTTTTCATTCGTCTCTGGATTTTATAATATAAAACACAATTTAAACCTAGCATGTTTTACTTTCTGACCTAGCATGCTTTACTTTCTCTTTGGCTATGCCTAAAATAGAAAATTGTACTTTCGTAGGGGGGAGAATGAAAAATAATAATTAGTATGCATGGCAACTAAATATCGATACATTTTGACAAGAAGAGTTTACTAACAACAAAATTTATTGAAACACAAAGTACATACAGATACAGAATATTAATCACTCTCCATAGGTAATTAAATTAAAATTATACCGATATTTTCCACAAAATCAGCAGGAACTTTTATAACTTGTCAAACTTTGTTTAATTATGGTGTGTGGGTGTTTATTGACATAGCAACCAGCCGTCCAAAAACAACCGCCATTAACTACGATGTCTAATGTGTTTCTATTGAACTTAACAACACTAAAAAGGCTTATGGAAATGAGTTACAAAATAATGGTTATTTAATTATTTAAGCGATTACAGTACTACTGATGACAACTTATAATGTGCACACAAAATTCATTGATTATAAGTACATACCTATACTAACAAATTAAAGGTGGCAAACCGAAACAAATGCACGAAATCAAGTTTCAACTTCACGAAATGGCCTAATAAAACCGCCATAGAAAATATAGTACTACTATATTTTCTACGCCAAACAGACTGAATGAATCTAGGGACTAGGGAATGAACTCGACAAGTTTCCTGTCACAGCATATCGTGAATGCGCAAACGCGATAGGGCGATAGCCAGGACTCGCCAGGCGGTGGGACTCGGGAGGATGGTTAAGAATAAAATTTATGCCGTCGGGCTCAGGTATTTGTGTTTGTGGTCCGCCAACATAGCAAGATAGAGATATTTAAAGGTACGTTCACATGAATACAATAATTATTATAAGATTTAACATGTGTAGCCATAGATATTTTGTATATTTATTTATTTTGGCTGTGCAAACTGTGGCCATGTGGCTGTGCAAACTGTGGCAGTGTTTTTATTCTTAGATTGAGGTTATGTATGTGACAATATGAAAATATTTAGTGTATGCGTGTATGGTTGTGTGGGGCGTCTGTACGCATCTGCATCCGCACGAAAGGTTAGATGCCCTGGGGCATCTATCCCGTACAGAAGGATAGATGGCCTGGGACATCTGTTCCCAAAATCGGTTTGTATTTTTCGAAGTTCTGTTTTTTTTGTAGGATGAACACACAATATAAACGAAAACCTGTTGTCAAGCCGACTAGGCAATGACGGCAAGAAAACCTGAGAGCAGCTCTAAGATGTTTAAATTCCGGCGAAATGGGAGTTAATAAACATTCCCGTGCCTATGATATCCCTTTACGAACACTGCGAAGGAGAAGATTTCAAGGAACCAGACCTGATCTACCTCTTGGTCCCCAGGGTGTTGGGAATAGAAAATCATGTAAGGGAATAGTAAACCATGTTCAGGGACAAGTCGGATTTGCTCCTGATAGGGAGGCAATTCGGGCATTGGTATGTCCATTTGCTGAAAAATTAGGAATCAACTATAAGTCTAATCATGATACCGGGTTAGCTGGTTATGATTGGTTAAGCTCATTTTTGAGAAGATATGAAGAATTAAGCGTAAGGCAGTCGCAGGGATTATCCATTGCTCGAAGCCAGGGAATGAATCGAGAAGAACCTAAACAATTTTTGATTTGCTTCAATAAAGTTACACGGAAAATAACATGTTCGTTAGACCGGAAAATATATTTAACATGGACGAGACCAGGTTCTAAGTGAATAACGAAGCTGGTACGGTAATCGCAATAAAGGGGCTAAGGATGTTCATACTTTAATTTCATCTGAAGTAGGCGAAAATGTGTCCACTATTGGCCTGCTGTAGTGCGGAGGGATGATTTTTACCACCAGTGGTTATATTAAAGGGACAACGAGAAAAACCAGAATTCGAAGATGAACTACCTTCAGGTTCCTAAGTGTTTATGAATGCTAAGTAATCGTACATTACTGCTGAGTTGTTTTTTAAATGTCTAAGGGAACATTTTGCTCCTCGGAAGCCGCCTGAAAGATCCATTTTGATTTTAGATGGGCAAGCTTCCCACACAAATTCTTTAGAAATGTTGGAATTTGCAGATGCAAATGTTATCGATATAATTTGCATTCCCATTAACACCATTCAAGCACTGCAGCCACTTGACAGGGAATTTTTTTAAATCCTTAAGAATAATGTAAAACGTGAAGCTCGACAGTGGATGAGACACCACCCAAGAAGACAGCTAAAGCAAGTCAATTTTTTTGGAAGAGCATGAGAAAAATCAGCCTCAGTTGAAACTGCTCTTTCAGGGTTTAGAGCAACAGGAATATTTCGTTTGGACTCCGATGCCATACCAGACGCTTTTTACGTAATTGCTGATGTAGCATCTTCTGCATGTAGCATCTTCTGCTTCCCAAAACCAATACCCAGGTCTCCTAATCTCAAGCCTACCAAACGGAAATTTAAAGAAACACCAAGCCTATTTCTTCAGGAAATTCATCCCGTTTAAATTATTCAACCGCGTCAATGAAAAAGAAAAAAACAAGCCGCTCAACTCCTAAACGAAAAAATATTAAAGCAAAGTAAAAACCAAAAGGTACATACCGAAACTGGAATTTCTGAAGATTCCGAAACTTATACCGATAATGAACCAAGTGGCAATACAAATTAAAAGCACTGTTAAGTTATCTTCGAAACATACAAAAAATGCGAAAACAACAAAGGAATCGCAATCGGAAAAATGTGTTGATTGTTTGGAAAATTATTTTGTAACAACAAACAGTGGATTCAGTGTACATCATGCCAAAAAATCATCAAGTATCATGAGACCTGTTCGTTGTACGGCAATAAATGCAGCATTTGTGGAAGAGAACAAAAAAGAGCTGAAAAGGGAAAAAGAAAGCCCTAAAAACACTTTTTAGGTTAATTCTCAGGTTTAGACTTTTAAAAAAGTTCCACCGTTTTGCCCTTTTCGCCAAATTTTGGTTCGAACAATGTTTTTCTTTTGTTGTTTTAAATGTTTTTTTTGTTTTATATAAGAGTTTATTTCTGTTTTTTGTAGCATATTTTTGGTTTATTATTGTTATTTGCCTTTATTTTAATAAAAATATGGTACTTACACATTTTTTAAAAGATAGGTTTTTTAATATACTATTATTTAATATGATCTTTTCTATTCTTTTAGAGCTGGGACATCTGTCCCGTTATTGTAGGGCATCTCACACGCATCATAGGGAGAGATGGCCAAAAACGACATTTTGATTTTCAAATATAAACCTGCAATTATTACATTATTTGAAAAACAAGATGTTGCAAGTGTTGTTCTTGATTAAATATCGTACATCTTATTTTTTTGTTGGGGTTTTTGGCCCTCAATGTTGCAAAGTTACAATTTTTTTTAGTTAGGTGGGGCAACTCTCCTGGAAGTTTACCTAATTTAGGATCAGAACCTTAAGACTTAATTGGCACCGTCGATATGGTAGTACCAACTGATAGATTACCTATTCGTTAATGAACCTGGGAAATTAGGGTAAGTACGTATCACGTTGAGCTACCTTACCGAAAATCTTAATATGTGAGGAAAGAACGTGATAAATATGGATAATGTGAGGAGTCATGTACATACGACATATTGTAGAGACAAGCAAGCTATTTGGGCGGTATAAAGGCCGGTGCAATTGGGTTTTGAACCGCACAAAATTTTTACCAAGCTGAAAATTTCTGGAAACAATAATCTCATTTATATCCCAAAGTTCCCAAAAAGCCGAATTGAGGAAAAGCCGCCATCATGAAAAAGGCTTGAATCGAATCTTGAATTTTTCGGGTTATGACTATCCTAGCAGGTCACTGAAGTGTTAAATTAACCGGTTTCGACGGAAATGCGGAATTAACGAAATATACATTAAATTAATTATGTGCGTTTCTACAGCAATAGCAATCTTTTACCATATTATCTCAAAAAAAGTTAAAGATGATTTTAACTGAAAATAACAAACTTAAAACTGCGAAAGAAAGTAGCGTCGTTAGAGATGAGTTTAACAACGCAAACGTTATCTAATTTATGTACAGACACGTAATATTTATGTAAGTTTGAGAGAGATCAAATATTTTCGACGGCATTGATTTTTCGGCTAGAAATAAAAATAGGTAAAAAACTTTTAACTGAAAACAGGTTTATTTTAAATCATCAGTTGTACTAAAAACTACAATATAATTAGAACACAAACCTAGATCTTCCTGATATTCTGACGTTTGGTAAGAAATAAAAACGTGGGACACATTTGAAATATGGTTTTTATGTGTCCCACGTTTTTATTTCTTAGCAAACGTTAGAATCTCAAGAAGATCCAAGTTTGTGTCATAACTATTTTGTAATATTTAGTACAACTAATGATAAAATCGTAATAATAAAACCGTTTAAAAGTTTCTATTTTGTTGCTTTTAGGTTTTTTAAGTTCCACTGTCGCCTCCATCGTTAAACCCTCGTCACCATGTATAATGTATGGGACACGATAAAAGCAACCAAGTGAGCCCAGTAACCTTAAACAACCCGAAGTACCAAGTCTGATTCAAATCGGTTCACAAATTCGATAGTCCGCCATTTTTGGATTCTCCATTTTGATTTTTTTACTTTTGAGTTAAAAATTGTCATGAATGACATTAAACACCGCAAGGTTTCAAGTTTGATACAAATCGGTTCATAAATAGGATAGTCCGCCATTTTGATTTTTTATAATAAAAAAAATTAAGTGTATTGTCATATATAATACCACAAGTGCTCTGGGTTTTGCCGACAATATTTGTCATTTTGACCATAAGTTGCTGCTGTGACGAAAATAATTACGAGTGCGAAGCGGGAGTAATCACAAACTAATGGCTAGTTATGATTTTTTAATATGTTATTGGGACTACTACCAGTAGTGTATATCCAAGTTTGCAGCTTCGAACGACCTGTGTAGCACTGGAAAAACGCGAAATTTTCGCACTATATAATAGCTCGCGATTTTGTAGAGTGAGAGGCAAATATAGATGCATTTATTCTGGTTAACTATAAATAATTAAAAAGCTACATGAGAACTGATAATCAAATTAGTTTCAGGCATTAGCTATTATTATATTAATGATTATAAGTTTTTTGTCCCAAAATTTTCTTAAAAGCCTGCTGTGATTTTGCAATGAAAATATGCATTTTTGTTTCTAAAATCATATTATTTTTATTTCAAGATCACAGCACAGGCTTCTAAGAAAATTTTTGGACAAAAAACATGTTATAATAATCACTATAATAATATAATAGCTATAGTGTTTTCGTTTGATATACAAACTAGAGCAAAAAATGGCGCGCCATTTTCCAAAGAGAACCCGTACCAATTACTACAGAGACGGTAAATCACATCACTATGAAATGCAAAAGGAAATTTAGTGTAAAATTATATACCGCCACAATTTCTTGTGAATACAACTAGGGTCTCCAGTCCGCGGCTTACCATATCGGTCGCTATCCCTCTTCAACTCATATAAACCCCATTTCCCTTCTCGCTCACTAGAAGACACCTCCATGAACAAGTCAGCGATTTACTGGCTTTACTGCTCAGTGGCGTATCATCATGCACCACCAAGGTGAAGTGACTTCAAAAGATGTCTTATATTCATATTCATATATGTGTAAAACTTCAAGCCAAAAAATTATTTAGTTTTGAATGTATGTAAAATATATTCAAAAAATTTTGCATGCTGCGTGTACAACTTAGTGCACAATTTAGCCAATAACAATTTAAAATAAAAGAAAGAAATTAAATTATTGCTATTGCCACGGGGGGGGGGGGGTTAAGAGCACTATTCGCTATCTGAAAATAGATCTCTTTCACTACTGTCTTCATTTACATTTATTATAACTGCATAATATCGAGATCCCATATTCTTGATTCCACCTTCTTCACATGGTCAGTTTGCAGTGATATGGAGGCAATAGAATTACCTCTATTCTGCTTGCTTTGGCCATTTCATCAACTACATACTTCTTGAAAGCTGGAAAATATTGCCTTGCCAGTGTCAACAATTCAGCTTTAAGTAGTGAATCATCGTGTTCAATGTTTATTTCTTCCAGCCAGTCTTTAATTTGC
Organism: Tetropium fuscum; assembly: GCA_964058915.1. NCBI lineage: Eukaryota > Metazoa > Arthropoda > Insecta > Coleoptera > Cerambycidae > Tetropium > Tetropium fuscum. Next base: position 3,817 of record CAXKVY010002954.1, on the reverse strand, counting down.
CCTTTTCGCCATGCAGTTGTGGGCATCTGTTCTGTTCTACGAGAATGATAAGGTTATTGGTTTTTATTTTATTTCCTATATTATAGGATAATTGCGCGCGCCACTGAGCACCGCATTCCATTAGTTTGCATATCAAACGAAAGCACTATAGTGCCTGAAACTAATTTGAATATCATATCTTATGTAGCTTTTTAACTATTTATAGTTATTCAAAATAAATGCAGATATTTGGCTTTTTCTCTACAAAATCCCAACCTTAATATAACATAATTTGAAATTCCAAGCGAACGCGTGTGACATTAGAGCCGCCATATTAGTTGACGCGTAACGTCTAGTAATTGTATTATTTCAATTATTAGGTATGTCAATTAATTATTGTGAGTATTGTTTGGTTTAAAATTTTGATTTGGAAGTCGGGTATTGTGAGTTATTATTGTTATAATTCGTCTCCAGTTGGAAATGGAGACATAATCAGATACCAAACCTAGATATTGTAAATATTGTTTAGTATCACAATGCAGATCATCGTCTATTAGAACACCAGGGAAAATATTTAGACTTCTCGCTTTACCTCTAAGTAACCAATTACATTATAGATATAATGGCGTTTCATTGATCTGTAAAATAGTATTTTAGTCAGGTAAGTTAAAATCTAAAAAATATTTCATATTACGATATGTGTACGATAGGTATACCTAGATGTACGTACTTTTAGTTATTTTATTTTGATATTCAATAATTTAATCTAATAAAGAGGATTAATTAATCCAGAATAAAAGTAAAATTATACCAAGCAAGTAAATATTGATCATCTTTTTCAAATAGGAATTAGGTAGGTAGGTATTACAACATTTGATAATATTTTTGTCAGATAAATACCGATTTTTACTAAAATTTCCTGGGGAGAATGAAGATTCTGCAACCACGCATTATTTTGATTAAATATAAGTGTCTAGGTATACTAAGAAAATAACTTAAAACATAACTTACGATTGTGGATTATTGTAGATTACAATTTCACTGGCGGTAAAGCTATAATTTGATAACAAAATGCATTAGCATAAATGTATAAACATTGGTAAATTGTCACTATCTGCTTTTACAAACTGGTTGTCAGTCATGTGTGCACAGGACACAATAAGTAACATCGACAAATAACAATATAACACTAACCAATAACTAAAAACTCTTAAAAAAACGTGCACAGAAAAAAGCGGAATACAACTAAATATTGTCAAATGGAAATATTGGAAAATGTCGTATCATGACATCATACAAATCCTCGGCGGCAGTCGTGAGAGCTCGGCTGTTTGTGGATATATTCCCAAGAAATTGAATTAAAATAATAAATTATAATAGCCCAGGAGTTTTAGGTTTTAACCCGGAAGTAATTATTGTAAAACTGGAAATTTGCAAGTGTTCTACTTGATGTGCTGAACAACACACCAAAAGTCCCCCAAAGTTTCGAGGGTGTGAAAGTCCTGGAATCCTGGGGAAGCGTTCATATGCACTGGAACAAGCGTAGCATAGGAACCATCTGGCTTACATTCTTCGGGATGGTACCGAATGGAACTAGAACGAATTAGCTATCTTTTAAACCATTAACAATTGCTACATTTCCGCTTCAGATTCAGAAATGGATACAGGGAATTATAAATAAAAAATGTTCTATATAGTTTTTTCGATGTATCGATATTTTTCCAGTTATTAGTGATTAGAAACATGCATGTTTTTGGGCGGTTTTTGGTGAATAACTCGAAATCTTCGTGTTCAATCAAAAAAGTTGAAATCGCCAAAAACGAAGCTTATAAGAAAATAAGAGATTTTTTTATGAATGCGCTAGGTCCAAAATAAAGGGAGTTATGACTCGTTGAAGAAGACGTTTTTACAACAACTTATTACGTTATTACGCTACGCTTGTTCCAGTAGGTTGGACACTGGACAGTTCTCCAGGATTCCAGGACTTCCCCACCCTCGAATTGTAGGAAGCCGACACGGAAGAATTGGGAAGAATTGGGACTTTTGATATGTTGTTAAGCACATCAAGTAGAATACATATGCAAATCTCCAGCTTTAAAACAATTACTTCCGGGTTCGAGCGATATATTTGAACTAAAACTCCTGGGCTATAAATAATTCTATAAAATAAAAATATATATATATATATATATATATATATATATATATATATATATATATATATATATAATAAATACAATAAATATAAATATATATATATATATATATATATATATATATATATATATATATATATATATATATATATATATATATATATATATATATATATATATATATATATATATATATATATATATATATATATATATATATATATATATATATATATATATATATATAATATATATATATATATATAATAAATACAATAAATATAAATATATATATATATATATATATATATATATATATATATATATATATATATATATATATATATATATATATATATATATATATATATATATATATATATATATATATATATATATATATATATATATATATATTTATATATATATATATATATATATATAATAAATACAATAAATATAAATATATATATATATATATATATATATATATATATATATATATATATATATATATATATATATATATATATATACATATATATATATATATATATATATATATATATATATATATATATATATATATATATATATATATATATATATATATATATATATATATATATATATATATATATATATATATATATATATATATATATATATATATATATATATATATATAATATATATATATATATATATATATATATATATATATATATATATATATATATATATATATATATATATATATATATATATGATTATATAATTATATATTATAATTATAATTTATATTTTAATTATATAAATGATGGCGTAGTCATGGAAATAAATAGTTTAATGTGTCTACTCTTTTAAAACATGTCAAATATCGACCTTTACAAAATTACAAAATCGTTGCATGCGAATAATCTTACTATAATGCGAATAATGGGAACCATTTTAATTTTTCGGCAGGGCCCTCAAACAACAACACCTCTAATACAGAGGGGTTATTGCCTCAAATCGTAGTTACGTTACTGGTTTTATGGGTGCTGTTATTTGTTCTCTGTATGTTTTTTAACTAACTTAAAATTACTGATTGTTTTTTATATGTCTAATACATGATCCAAGGAATTGATATTGTTACGGAAGCGTATACCTAAATAATTCTGTATATATATATATATATATATATATATATATATATATATATATATATATATATATATATATATATATATATATATATATATATATATATATATATATATATATATATATATATATATATATATATATATATATATATATTATATATATTCAAACTATGTATGATAATATATAGTAGCACATTTTGAGGTATTATCTTTACAATGAAAAAATATTTGGGGTAATTATATAATAATAGGTACATAATATATGCAAAAGTTTAGTTGTAGTAATTTTATAATACTTGTAAAAAATATTTTTGAGGTCATTTCATTATTTCAATAAATTACATTAAAAGAGCTCATCACGCTTGGATGATATGGATGATGTGCAAAGTAACGATTTTTGTTCTTTATGTGCCATTATCATGTACCATCTACCATCGTGCTTAACAAGTATATCAAGTAATACCGGCATAGGTAGGTATTTTTCAAATAAAAAAATGAGTCTTGGAACTACCAAATAAAGCCACCATCACAGGA
>CAXKVY010002953.1:0-83393 GCA_964058915.1 Tetropium fuscum | reverse complement strand
TAATGATTACTTAGATAAACTTGATAAAAGTGTTTGCGATGGCGGCCATTTTATTTTTCACGCGCAGTACCCAAACACATTATTTTCTAGAGTGCCAACATCGAAATTATGTTTCTTCAAGGTCAAGCAAAGAGATTGACACAACTTCCGCACTTACAAGGAAAACACTTCTTCAGCAAGAACCACACTTTTTTTATGCATTTGACGGGGGCTATTATTCTTTATTGATTTTTATTAATTTAAGTTTTTTATTTTTTTATAATTTTATTACAATACTAAAGCTAAATACCTTACATACCTGTACCTTTTTTCTTAAAAAATTAAATATTTATTAATACTACTATTAATCGTATACTACTATTTATTAATACTACTATTAATCGTATTTATCGGTATTTATCGTATACCTCTTATAGGCCAAAACAGTCCCTTGCCTGGTTTGCAATGATCTGATCTGACATGCGAACATTATAAGAGATATATTCCTGTCCATAAAAGAAATGGGATTGTAATATCTGAGTAAGCATATCTATGGATTTGAAAGTATATTACAGATGCAACCACAACCGTGTTACATTTTAGGTTGCGAAATAAATCGTAGCGATTTTATTTCATTTCCAACGCGGCAAGACGAATCTGCTAGGGAGCACTCCAGAGCCTATTTTATTCAAGATAAGGCCGATAATTTTAACTCTTCTCAACAATATATATATATATATATATATATATATATATATATATATATATATATATATATATATATATATATATATATATATATATATATATATAAATATATATATATATATATATATATATATATATATATATATATATATATATATATATATATATATATATATATATATATATATATATATATATATAAATATATATATATATATATATATATATATATATATATATATATATATATATATATATATATATATATATATATATATATATATATATATATATATATATATATATATATATATATATATATATATATATATATATATATATATATATATATATATATATATATATATATATATATATATATATATAAATATATATATATATATATATATATATATATATATATATATATATATATATATATATATATATATATATATATATATATATATATATATATATATATATTGAGAAAAGTGAGAAAATGGCCCTAATATATACTTTATGCACTTTACTTTGATTTACCGTTAAACGGTACTTTGATTTTTTATGGGTAAAACGCATAAAATCAAAGTACCTACCTAAAAAGTAAACAAACCAAACCGCATGCAACAATGTATATGGAAATACGAGTAACTAAGGAAGTGTTTGGTTGTTTTTGTGACGAGACTTCCTTAACAATAGATAATAATGCTAGGAGTTCGTAAAAGCGCTAACGAACGGTAGCCACGTTTAAAGTTCTCTGTGAGAAAATTAAGAATTTATGTAGTAAATTTATGTAGTAAATTCAAGTTAATTATTGAAATTTGGGCATAATAGTAATTACACGTATGTCCAAGGTATTATGTAAAGTAAGTTAGTGAATTTCAAGTAATTGTGGTTTATCCAAGCAGTAATTATATGTCTATTATGTATCCTAGATAGTTCTATAGTGCTTTTCGTCGTATCCAGATAATGATTTTAAAGTAGTAAATTTACATATCAACAAGTTATTATATTTCCAAGAAGACGTCTCAGCAATTCCACAAGTAGATTATCCTGATTTCGCCGTAAAATTTTTTATCGAGGCTATTCACACAGCGAGTTTGGTTGTTTTTGTTATTCAGTTGCAGTTTTCCGAAAGAAGAAGCCATTGCAGTAGCAGAATACCACCAATAAGGGCCCACATAATAGTGCTTCAGTGCAGTGCGCGAGTGATTGTTTTTGTTTACAAAGGATTAATTTGCAATAAGGTAACAGACAAACCACAACTTATTTTTATAATAATTGTTATAATAGATAACAATATTACTTATTTCTAAGTAGATGTCTCAACATACATACTGACATACAAATAAGTAATAAATTCAAATTGTTTACTGACATTGTGAACTGGCGTCCATTCAAGATGCTACCCGTCGCATATACGTGGAACGGTATAATACATGTAAAAGTGAGCCCAGTTTATTACGTGGCTTTACTATTAATAGAATTTTAAGAATTTTCAATATTCCATTGCTTTACGCTTTAAGAATATGACAGGTGATAGAGTAGGAATAACTTCTAACTAAACTCTATACCGCTTCAGCAACTTTGCAAATGATTCTGTTATCATTCCGAAAGTTTAACGTAGCGACTTCTATTTAAAGTTCATCGTTCTGTCTTACGAGTTTTCATGAAGATTTCCTGTCCCCAGCAGTTAAATTATGTACGTCATTACTCTGTGTATTCAATATCCGATTCTTCTCGTGTTATGCACCCCCGTACCTATACCACCCCTCGGGCACTCTGAAAAGGTTTTCTAAGCGTTTATATTCCTCCCCGACTTTGCATTTATAATCGCTATTCGCTTATTTCTCATTTCTTTTAACAAACCTCGTTAAATACGTATTTTTCTTAGTAGTGATAATAAGTAAGTAGTAAAGTATAAATAAGTTTAACTCATCCAAACGATAATAAGGTTAGGTTGGGTTAATTATTTAATGAGATTTCTAGATTATATGTCAATTTAATACAATATTGAATACAAATTGTAGACTTTTGGATATTCTTTTCTGAAATATCAATTACAATTGATATTTCCAAATCAGAGAGGAGGAGTTGGCAGTGGAAGGCATTGAACCAACCGTTATGTCACCACGTGGTTTTATTAAATTTTAAAAACGTTTATAAACGACATCGTTCAATCAACGCTAACAACGTAAACAAACCAGGTCGTGTGAATCAAAGACGCGACGGGGGGAAAATGTATACCTAAGCCAAATAAAGACAGAGCATCAGGCTCATGATCGCAAAGGCTGCACGTTGATTGGTGACACTTTGTTTCACTAATAACTAAATTAAAATTCGCCAGAAAATGAAAAAGACTATATAAATAGCTTCGACATGTCATATCATGAATTATCAAAGATAGGAACGTATTAAATTATGTCTCATTTAAAAATATTGTACATAGAAACATCTCTAAAATCAGTTTGCGAGATTGTTTAACCTCGGCGCAAAGTCATTGGTCGTATGATGACAGACCTAGTTCAAATGGAAGTAAGGGTGAGGGTAAGGGTAAATGTATTATTGTAAACCGTGCAAGGACTTTAAATATAATGTGTGAAATGTTTTAAATAATATCTGTTGTGAAAATCTAAAAATGATAAATAATGACAATACGTGATTGACAGGAAGGGAATGTTATTTTAAAAAAAGGTGATGTAACTAAGGAAGTATTATTTTGTTTCATATACTAGACTTTCTTCACTACAAATAATAATCCTAGGAATTCAACGGTGGCACTTAAAAAGGTAGCCACGTTCTTTAGATTTCTCTCCGAGAAAATTAATAATGTAAGTAGTAAAATATAAGTAAATGTTTAAATTTTAAGCATAACAATAATTACTTGTGTCCAAGGTGTTATGTCACAAAAAAAATAGTGAATTTCAAGAAGCAGTGTCTATAATGAAGCAGTAAAATAGTATCTAGGGAGTTACCACGTTACCCCCAAAGACGGCCCACTGAGGGACCTAAATAGCTTCAAGTTGGAGTATCGGAAAAATCCAAGAGGTCACGTGATCTACAGGCAATATGGATACTATCTTCTACGCTGACAGTGAGCCACACTATTTATCGTTATCTACATATCACTATATACAGGTTATGTCCATCCCTCAGCCTGTTTATCAAATGGTTGCGGTTGTTTATGAAGATATATAAATAAGTAAATAAAACGCTTAAGCAGCAAGCGTGAACGTTTTATAGTAAAGTAGCATCAACAGCGGTTACTATAGATGACAACAGTTTTATGTTCTAAGTAATTAATTTCACCGTGCATGCATAAGTAGAAAGCAAATAACAAAAACAGTACGTATGTGAGCAGAAAGCAATAATAAAGCAGTTATATACAACAAACCACAATAAATGATTTATCGGTTGTGTTTTCGGGGAGCTCTGTATCAAAGTTTACTGTTATTAGATGATGACAAGAAGTACTTTATTAGGTACAAATGATAAAATAACTTTGCCTTTTTATGGGTTACATCCTTAATTTGTTATGTAGTCAGATTGTTCAAAGTTCCGCCGCAGAAGGGCGCCTCATTCACAATCTCTATTAAAAGAAATACCTCTATTAATATCAAAACGAAAGGTACACGTTTTAGCGCGCCAAAAGGTCGCAACTTAATTAAATTTTCTTTGTTATGCGGTAATACTATTTCAGTTTCCGCCGAAAAAGGCGCCACCTTCACAGTCTACATATACTTTTGTTTTAATTACGCGGTAAGACTATTTCAGTTAATGTAAAAGCCACCGTGAATTTTCCTTCATTTTTTGCAAAGTCCGAGCACTATATGACTGGATTAATAACTAATTTCGTTTTATTTTATTATAATTTTGTTTTATTAACAAATAAATTAGTTACTAATAAGGAGAATGTACAATAATAAAAAAATGAGTCCGTGTATTTCTTCAAGATCAGGCGAGGGTTGATTTTTTAAATTTTAATTTGTTATGTTGATGACATTTGGTGGGTATCCGGGACGGAAGTTGCATAAATGTTGGCGTTTATTCGAAATGCCTGCGGAAGGATACTGTTCGCTCAATTTTGCTTGATCCACCGCCAAATACCGCCGCTCGATCCATCGCGTAGGCCATTGGGTAATTAAAGTACAAACATTTCAAATCGACCGGCTTCCACTGAATTGATGAAATTGTATAGCGAGTTGCTGCTGCGTTTATTTGAAAGGAATGTTTGCCTGAAAATGCTGTAGGTTCACAGAGAAACTCTGTTATTTTTAAATATATCTGATATTGAGTTTTATGTGACATAAATAATAAATATTATATATAAAGGCTCTTCATAGTTAGGATGTGAAACCCAGAACAAATCTATCAAACGGAAATATTTTATGATACCTTCCAACAATCATTATTTTTAAATATATTTATAGATACCAACATATACTTAAAAATACTTTAACACCAAGATAACAAAACACTTCAAGAACCTTAATACATGTTTTGTCCGAGTGGCAAGTAATTTGTTATTAGATAACAATGAAATTACAAAATAATATAAATATATAAAAATTCCATTTGGAAACACAGTTTCAAAGTTAATTATTGGGTAAAAATAAACACTTTTTGTCGCTTGTAGTGTGTTCGAAAAATGCAGTGTTTTTGGGTTATAGGCGAAGGCGATTTAACGTCCGAAAATGGCTAAAAGACAACAACTTCAAAAGTTCATATCTCGGCTTCTACTGAACGTTTTGGAATTAGAATGTCCAATTTTGTCTGAGAATATGCTATTTTTTGTACCAGCGCAATAAATGAAAACAAATTTATACATACGTATTTAATTGTTTATGTAATGTCAAAAATGACATTAAATAGAAATATGACTAAAACCGAATAAAAAAGCCTATTTGAACAATTTAATTTACTTACCGGGCTGGACCGGTATTTTTAAATAAATATATTAATTAATTAACTAATGTTGTGTATATTTTTTATTTTACAATGTTATCTTGGTTTTTTGTTCCCTAATTTTGTTGCAATTGGTTACAAGCCGACAACTTTATCTGAGAGGTTCTGCGCCTTTTTTATTCATCTTTTTTAGGGGTGCACCGCTCGCCTACTAATACAAATGTGTAGGCCAATATCTTGATTTGACAGTTGAAAATATTTTTGAAATATGATCCGGGAATATCTACAGATGATTTTGGAAGAATGGTGGCAGTTGGCGGATACTCCTCATTAACAAAAGTCGACTTAAATGAGCATTATGATGCAACTTTCAGGCAGGTCATGAAATCGAGTGGATACAAGCCATTAGGTTGATCTCGTGTCGTGCCTCGAAGGTGATAAATTACAGACCTCAGCGAAACAGGGTGTGCAAGCAATTTGCTGCGATGAATACTAAATGGCCTTAAAAGGTCTTCAGCCGAACATGATTTTTTACGGGAGCCCTAAGTAATACGGCTAAGTAATACGGGAGCTAAATGACGAATAATGAATCCGGTCGGTATTTAGTGTAGGATTTAGCGGAATGTTTGCGCTATTTCAGGGTCGTGACCCTCTAAAAACTCGTCAAATCTCCGTATGCCCTTTCATAGTTGGCAGCATATATACCTAACCAATTTCTTTAAAATTAAAATTAATAAAAACATTGAAATTAATTTATTTAAAATGTATTTAAACATCGAAACGACTTTAGTTCTCTAATATTTGTGAAATTCCATTGCTATTGTCTTTTCGCCTTTTTTTAAATACTTGTCAAATTGAATGAGAACATTATTGGTTTTGCTATTTAACTCTTGCTTGTTGGGGCTTGGAATTATTCTGGAAGTATCATCTGCACAGTCCTAATCTGGAAGATCATTTATAAACATTAAGAATAGGGGACTTTGTACCGTGGAATATTTGCACTCCGTTATGTGTATTTATTCGTCCTATGGGTTGTTCTGTTAATATGAGCATGCCACTGAAGGGATATGTACAATTCAGCGTGACGGATTATGTCATGGCGATCGACAATATGTATCCTAGTATTATGTCACACAATTTATACCTAAAGTATTAGATGATAATGGCCATCTCGATGCCATTTATACGGATTTCATATATCGGTCAATAAACTTGACTATGGAATTTTCCTAAGAGAACAGCTATCTTGTTTTTAATGAAGATTTTCTGTATTGTTACTCCTGCATACACGACTGGAAACAACAGCTCAACAAAATTACACATTGACAGCTACACACAAATTGCTCATATTTCTGATGTTCCGCACGCTTCTGCACTCGATCCCGTCCCCCGGAATCCTTACATTGCATTGTTGTTACAAGAAAATGCCCAACGAATACATTCGTAAGCGAAATGTAAATTAGTAGGCCTCTTGGTCTGCCGACCAAATCTTCTGGCATCTATGCAATATTGACGGGTGAAATGGGTCTGATCGAGGCAGGTACGTCATTCAGAATACCAAAAACAACTAAGAAAAAAGAGGACTGGTTATAATAAACCACAGTGACACAGTGCTGTGGTGACACCGACATAATAAAAACAGAGCATAAAAACGAAATTAGTGTACGTACGGTCCATCTCTTCTATAGTCGGTGATCCATTTCTCCTATACCTTCTAGAAGAGAAGACCAATTTACATCTTCATTTTTTTTATTTCTTATAACTATTTTAGAGCAAGATCCTGTGATTGCAGACCTTCCTCAGAATAAAAGCTGATAGTTTCTCCAACAGAGATGTCACCAACAGAGATAGGAACGATCGGCGACTATGTTTTTTATATGACTAAGTTTTGATTATCCTGGCTTGGCAGGCAACAGATAGCAAAGGTGTATAAAATTGCTACCCATAATCGTCAAAGTATAAAGCGTATTTTTATATTTTCTTCGGGATAATATTAGAAATCAGGTCGTCTATTGCCAGACACTTAGTATCGGGGCAAGCTCCCACATGACACCCTTAACCTTTAATAAACCGTACTTTAATAAACTCTACTTACGTTATAGTATAAAAGCTGAATTTTATATATGTACTTGAGTAACGATTGAAAGATGTTTCATTAGTAGCCTTGAAGGCCAGCCTTAGGTGCGAGCACTCAGGCAATATACAATATATCCAAGCGAATGTGAGTGAAGATTGGTAGGTTTTTTTTGGATTTATCGGATAATTTCGTTATACAGAATTATTTATGACTCCCATCGTTACCTCTATTGGGGACACGCGGAGAGAAATTTTCAGCTTTTATACTATATGAGGAAGGTCTGGCGATCACGGGCTTAGACTATTTGTTACGTTACGTTATTCTTTAATCGGTGCCATAAACTTCACAAAATTGTATGTTTGCTTTGTATCTTTTCGCAGATCTTTATTCGTATAAATAAGTTATATATTAATATATATAATATTAAAGGTTGTTGTGTTTCAAAAGGTGGTCCAGCTCTCCTCGATTTACCTTACCATTTACTACGTGGTACAAAAAAAATGGGCAAGCTGATATTTCCAGGGTTGTCACAATGGCAGCAAGTAATATGCTGGGTGATTTCTCTTTTATTAAAAAACATACCCAAATAAAAGTCGTTAAGTTACTGGATAGGGCTGGAACCTTTGATGTAATTATAACACTCGGAGTAGTTTCCACAAACAACAAAACACTTTCACTTCGCTCGACCCGCGTTTCGCCAACCAAGTTGGCATCATCCGGAGACGATTAAAACGCGTTTTAATCGTCTCCGGATGATGCCGAAACGCGCGTCGAGCGAAGTGAAAGTGTTTTGGTGTTTGTTAAGTTACATTGTCTAGAACTTTGTACAACCTGTACAACTGTGTACAACTTGTACATTAATTATAGTGTGTATTACCTGTTAATTATAATAGTCTGTTCTTTTTTTTTTAATTTTATATAGCTAAGTTGTCGCTGATTTCATTATCTACAAGCTTAAGGTCATTTTTTAAGAGAAACGGAAGGTCAACTGGAAAACGGAAGGCCTATATTTCTTGTCGAACTTTTATTTTTTCCTATAAAGATTTTTAAGTCCTATAATAATAACGCCTGCAAATTAAAAATGATTGACTGTTTATGTACCCTAACAAGTATTGATTAGCTAATTACCATCACTAGGGGATAAAGGCGTACAAAGCAAGAATGTTTTATTCAGCAGAAAAAGTTTCCTTGAGTGAAAACAAAGGGGCGAATTCGTAAATCATAGATTAAACCCAATACCGGGAATAAAGGCAAATGCATTTGTCATTATGGCGAATGCGCCACGAACACAACTCGCTCCTGACATTATTAAGTGCTTCATTACGCTTTGATGGAGTTAAATTTAATCCACTCATACCAATCGGATTACTGCGCGATCATTGAATTTTTCTAGTTTATAAAATGGAAGACAATAATTGCGTTAAGGCCGTTAACAACGGCTTAATTAGGATGGCGCTTATTCCATTATCGTATGTCATTTAAAACTGCGTAATCCTGAAAATACTACTGGATAGGGCTGGAACCGTTGATGTAACTATAACACTCGGAGTAGTTTCCACAAACACAAAAACACTTTCACTTCGCTCGACGCGCGTTTCGCCAACCAAGTTGGCATCATCCAGAGACGATTAAAAACTGGAAAATACTATGTTCCTGAAAATACTATATAAATATAAATAAAATAGTTATTTCTATAATTTGTGGACAAAAAGCATTGAGTTTTTAAAGTAAGATATGACATAAAAATAGTATTTTAAGTTAAAGTTATTGTTTTTGAGCGAAATTACATAATAACTACGTATCACATTGCATAAATAAATAAATATCTGTACAGTTCTGAAACTTATACTACATTAATATGGCAATGAAGCAAGACATATCTAAATTTTATAAAAATCGATCAATCAATAGCGTTTTTGTGGCGTTGAAGCAGATCAAGAACATTTTGTGAAAGTTAATATTTAAGATGGCGACTCCAATGCGACGGCCTTTTTTGCTATTTCTGGTCCCTAACGTCCCAAAATTTTGCGGTTACTACGTATCACGATTTTTTTCTCACAATAAATATGATATTACAATACAATAAATACAAGATACACATACCAGCTTTAAAATGCTGACACATAATGCAGAATTTTTCATAATTTTATAATTTATTTTTCACTTTTCTTTCGATTTATTCCCTTCTGTTCTCCAAAAGTGCAATAATTTTTAAATATAATTTTACTTTATATTAGATACTTTAATATTTTTTAAATAACACTTGTTTTTATGTTTTTCGGTTTTTTAAAATTAGTATAATATTTGTTAATATATGTGATATTTTAAATTGATACCTACATATACATAATGTGTATCTTATGATCCACCATATAATATTTTCATGGTAAAATAAACTCTACTATAAGGTATATAATTGTTCCCTGTGGGCATTTTATAAATGCCAATTTCTTCGGTGTCTCCACACCTTTTTTTAGACATAATCTGTAAACCAAACTTTTAATATTAATTAGTTGAGAAAATCGCCGGGAAAAACGCCTCAGACCCCAAACATCTGCCCATTTTTCCGAATTTTGCTAGAAACAGTATCGCCTTCAATGTATTTACATGCCCTTGCACTAAGACAAAATAGCCGGCTCTTCAGCAAAATGAAAAGCACATGAATTGTAAAATGGACTGGATAAAATTATATTAATTAGTTAGTATAATTTACCAGATATGGGTTCATATTTATTCACCAATTAGGTATTTTAACCGTTCTACCGCAAGCAGGAAACTGAAATACAATCTGACACTCGCGACTCTGTTTTCACTAGGCGGACACAATTCGTAAACACGTTGAATCTCTTTGATCTCACCGCTTTCTAACAGGAGTCGGAAAACGAAACAACTGTCGTAGAAACCTCGATCCTCAAAATGTTCGTGGAATGTTGTACCTAGTCTTGTTTTTTTTCTACTCGAGTTTCTGTTGTGTTTTTGTTTGTCCTTTTGGTGGAAAACCGCCTTTAGAGTTAGGTAATATTTCACAACTTGAATAGAAAATAAATCAAATAATACATATTATCTTCTCCCTCGGAATGAATAACTTACTTAGCAAGATCTTGACAGCTAGCCATTTCGTGCCAAACTGGCCTCAAATCGATCCTCACGAATTTATATGTATGTATGTATGTATATGAGTCGGGGTGTAGTGGAAGGTAATTTATTACGGGTGGCCTGGTGGCAAAGTCTCTACAATTTGTATGTTTGATAGTATGGTTCTGAGTTACCGAGATTAATTACTCTGGTCCTCATTACCATTTATCTAGGACCACGCGTCCGTGGCAGATATGTTGAGCGTTCCCAGGTCTCGGGCAGACGCCACAGTCCGGGCCCAAGCCTGCCTAGGTCACCAATCCAAGTCCCACCAACGCCCGCCCAGTATAACTTTGAAGATCTTACCGGTCAAGTCTAAGCGGCTAGGCAGTCCCATTCAGTCACCTTAGTCGCCTCTTACGACAGGTAGGAGGTACCCTGGGTCTATTCTACAATTGTGGCCCCGAACCCAGAGGGGGAACGAATTTATATCTTACAGGATTTTTGAAAAAATTACCTCTTGATATCTGGTCGTCTTCCCTGTATCGAACTACCATGAAAACTGCAGCACGTCGATTTACCTACTATATTTTTACTCTGTGTTTGTATTATATTTATACTAGACTATAAGAATAGAAATCTAAAGTCGAGCTGCGGGAAGCATTTCGTATAACAATTTGGAACCCGTGTTTTTAAGAGTGTTCGACCCCTCTGAATACGAAAACGCCTGTTGCCAGATCGAAAAATATACCAATAAACCAGAAGCTGGATAAAAGATGGCAATTTTTGATATTATTAATATGAACTTATAAAAGGAATCCATGGCGTATCTGGGGGTTGTCGACATCACTAAATCCAAATTTGATAATACCATATAATCATATGGCTCACTGGAAGTCCGTAATTAAAGATGGTGGTCAATATGGCGACTACTTTTAAAATGTTGCAAATATGTACTTATAGAGGATTCTCTATTAAACGTTTAAATTCCATAAAATTAAAGTTCTTTTTCATCCTCGACGTGAGCGCTTTCCAGTTATCCTTCTTTATTTAGTAAACCTAGAAAAAGCATTTAGTTGTCAAATGTTTGTAGATCTTCGTATAGAGTGTATGTATTTGTAGTGTATTTGGACCAAAAACCACCTACGAGTTGAACATGTCAGATGAACTTCCTCTTGATATTAATTTTAAAAAAATGTCTGTAAAAAGTCGTTTCTAGCTAGCATAGACCTGAGAGACCCCTCGTCGCCGGATAGGCCCGTAAAACATACGATCTTTTGGTATAACAAACTCCAAGGCACTTTATAATGATATCAACGTAAATATATAAAAATTAATCGTGTATCCTCTGTCCGGTCTGTGTCTCTACCCGTTTACATGTATGGTTTCCAAAAAAATACGCAGCAACCGGCAACACATTCTTCCTTTTCAAATACATACGAGTATATATGGTTTATTGTCTTGCTGTTTCAACAATAGCAGTGTCTCCCTCGCAAAGCTCTTCCATGAGAAGTGGGTCACGACATAATTTATAGCGTACTTTTATTTAAAATCTTGATAAATTCCCTCCATGGGGTTGTTATATTTTTCTTCATTTAAATTAATGTATTCTGCCCCTGCCTCGGCTACGTGAGGTTAACGAGAAGGAAGTTTTAAATCGGCCCGTAGCAACTTCATCCGGCGAGGCCACAGAAAACAACAAGCTAATATATAACAAAACGGGCGGTATTTGCTCATGTAAACTGATCTTACCGTGTCCAGTAGATCCGAAGATGCGACTCGACTTTGGTTTGGTTTGAAGTAAAAGGTTCTTATAGGTAGGTTAAATGTATATTTGGTGAGCATACTCTGTCAGCGTGAGTTTCACTGAACAGATAACACATAAGCACAGTAAAGAACGTTAACATATAGTTTATTTATTTATTTATTTATTTATTTATTTATTTATTTATTTATTTATTTATTTATTTATTTATTTATTTATTTATTTATTTATTTATTTATTTATTTATTTATTTATTTATTTATTTATTTATTTATTTATTTATTTATTTATTTATTTATTTATTTATTTATTTATTTATTTATTTATTTATTTATTTATTTATTTATTTATTTATTTATTTATTTATTTATTTATTTATTTATTTATTTATTTATTTATTTATTTATTTATTTATTTATTTATTTATTTATTTATTTATTTATTTATTTATTTATTTATTTATTTATTTATTTATTTATTTATTGATGTAACACAGGACAAATTGCCTAAATTTACAGTTACATCACTTAATTTAAACATAACATTCAGTATAGTCTTAAATATAAATAATAAGTATATAATATAATCAGTAAGTGCATATTTCGTAGAAAAAAAATATAAAAGTGAAAACATAGTGGGCATATAAAATTAAATGAAACGTAAAGACATGGGAACAGGAATGGGAAAAAAATAAAATGGACGGAAAATTATATAAAATGTGGACATTTAGTTATTTGCATAAAAAGTTATTAACTGTTTTTTTAAATTTTTTGGGAGAGTTTTCAAATATATTAATTGTTGAACAAACTGAGTTTACAATATTGCACATTCTGACAACAGGCTTAGAGAAAACTCAAGTTTTGTTCGATAAGTATACCAAAATGAAATATTCCTAGGTCTAATGGTGATGAAATTTCGAGAGAACACATATAGTCTGTAACAGACATATATGAGAATGAAAAAATGCCGCATCGTCAACGGATGCGGCTACGCTCTAACGAGATCAAAGTCGACGGCGCCGCTCATCAAAGACGTCGGGTTTCCCTTTGACGATGCGGCATTTTTTCATTCTCATATATGTCTGTTATAGACTATACGTGCAGTTACTTACTTACTATATTAATAAATAAGACACTAGATATTTTTCCTCTCTTCTCATTGATAATTTTAATATACGAAATTCGGTTTTTATTATGTAGTAGTCATTGTAATTCGGATAATTTTTATGTTTTTTGTAGTATATGTATGACAGAAATTTGTTTTGTATGGTTTCAATAAGTTTCGATTGTCTCTCCCAGGGTCCCCAATTTGTAATGCAAATTCCAATTTAGCCCTGACAAAAGAATAATACCACAATTTTGTAGTTTCCACAGAAAAATGTTTTGTATTTCGCATAATAAAACCTTAATTTTTGTATGCCTTTGTTACCATATTCTCAGTATGTTCTAAAAAATTAAGGTCTTTATTAAATAACACCCTTAGATCCCTTTGCTTTGTCATTTGAGTCAATTGTACATTATTTATTTTATATGTTTATAATAAGAGATTCTCTTTCACTGAGCAAGTCATGATCGTATTTTGTAGCGTTCAAAGGTAGCTTATTACTTTCGCTCCATGAGAAAATACTGTTGACATCGTCTTGTAATAATTGCGCATCCTTCTCAATTTCAACCTCGCTATATAGCTTGTCTCCATACGTTAAACATTTAGAGCACTTTAAATGCTTAGGTATGTCGTTAACAAGAAACACAAAAAACAACGGTCCCAGGTTACTTCCTCGAGGCACGCCAGTTTTAGTCAAATAAGGTGCCGACAGAGTGATCACATGTCTTATTTGCTGAGATCTAGATGTCAAATACGATTTAAAAAACAGTAGCGAATTATTAGAGAATTTATAAGTTTGTAACTTACTTAACAAAATATCGTGATCCACTCTCTCAAAAGCTTTTGCAAAAACTAAATATATAATATTCGTCTGGCCACAATTTTTATGTATTGGTGTTACTAAACTTCTTTTCCATGTGGCAGGAAATGTATTTGTTGTTACAGCTAAATTTTAACTTTTTAAGGGATAATCGAATATTATTGAGAATTCCAAAGGAATATTATTGAGATGAAAATATTCTGTGGTGTCATTATTATTAGTGTTTGCTAGATTTAAGTCATATGTAGCTTCATCACCAAAAACCGATTGAGAATAGTCTGAAAAAGCTTCGACTACCTCTTCCTTATTAACTAATCTTATCCCATCTTTTTCATAATAAATACCGGTATTATTTTGATACTTTTTATTATTTACGTAATTCCAGAATTCATTGCTGTTTCTTTTAATATTTTTCCACATTTTTTATATAATTTGTGTGTTTAACCTTAATTGATATTCATGTCAAGTCATATTGATAAGTCAGTTTTACAAAGCCTAAAAATATACCTAAATAATACCTAAAAATTATAATTTTATAACTAAGAAACAGGAGTGAACTATGCAACTGTTTTAAAAGAAAAAGTACGTTTTACAATAAAGGCCTATCGCATTCTACACAACTTTATCCGAACCGCCCATTAAACAAGATTAAGTTTCCTAAACCTAAAATACACCCGGCTACTCTTTTTTTATGTTCATTAATTTATTTCGGAATTTAAATCATTCTGTCGGACTTTTGAAAAATGTATTTTATACTTAAACAAGAGGATTTACTGTAAAAGGTGGGCAGGAGGCCAGGAGTTTCCGTGTTTAAAATTACTGGATATTTCAATTTTTCAATGGTGGTTTCCACTGCCGCTTAGAGTGGTTTGATTGTTAACATGGCATTGGTTTTGACGCGTTTAAATACATGCAAGAATAATAACTCATCGTTAATTTCAGCAGATACGTCCTCTAAATATAATCATTTTATAGTAGATGCCCCCAAGTTGCTGAATATCACCAGTGAATGTATCTGGGCATTTCCTTTCAACGTCACGGAATAATTTATCATTAATATGATAATATATACAGGGATAAATAATATGCTACGTAATGTTTCTGTTTGACAGATTAGACGGGAAACGTAGCTACATTAAAGACATTAATTGACTACTGCTATATCTGGGGGATTTGGATATTAACCTTTCTCCCTTCCGCTTTGTCTTGATTTCGACACCCGAGCGAGGCCATCCTTATTTAAACCAGTGTCGATATCAGCAGGGCTTCAAGAAAAGTCAGCATGGGTCCCTGTATTAACGCTGTTTTAGTATGTTTACTTTCTAACTAGTTCGGAACAAAGTCCAAAAGTTAAAAATTGTGTTCCTTCCATATCCCTCTACAACTTTTTCTTGATTGGCTTAATTTTGGTTTTGAAAGAGAGAATTTTGGAAGAAATGCCATATAGGAAAAAACATTGCTTTATTTAAATATTGTTTATGATCGCTTGAATCTAACAGGCTTTTAGAATTTAGGTAACCAATATGACGCATATGACGGATGTTAAATTAAGTAGGATTTTACTGTTTGCAGAAAACCATTACATTTTCGTTCATATTTCCTTTCCGCGTTTTCATATTTAACTGGTTATCCTTCTAAAGCTTCGCTGAATAAAACAACTAAATAACTTTTATTTTGAAAGGATAAAAATGTATTTTCTGAACGCAACAAAAACGATGATAAATGAAAATACCACGCTTAAAGGGTGCCTTGAGAAAATTCCTGGGAAATATGTACAACGAAATAATAAAATTTATTTTATTAACAAGTAGCTTCTGCGGTAACTGTTTATCTTTATTCTGGTGCCAAAGAATTCATGTCAATTTTCTTTTGCAGGTAGGGGAACATGGAACATCTGAATCTGGCTCAATTAACAAGGGTATAAGTAAGGTATAATTTAAAATCAAACAGTTTGGATGCCGCCCGGATTAACTGTTGGCAAATAAAAGGTCGTGGAATTAGGGCTCTTCTCTGATATAGATTACGATTAGTTACATTGATTCCCTTATTATTCCAATGTCGTAATTTCATTTACGTATTTGATTGTGGGAATTACGAAGTTATCAGTTCGATTGTCTACTATCTAATGATGAAAAACAAATCAATAACGTATTATTAGAATTTCATATCTGAATAATTCCATAGTATAGCCATTATTGTACTAGTATTAATAAGTTATTGTAATAATAATAATATCGATGATAATAATAATAACTCTCCTTTTCTGCATCTCACTCCTGCCGTTATCTGTTAGAAGAACCTGCACTTAGAAGAACCCGTGGTTAAAACTGCGGCCCACCCGGTAACAGGAGGCATAAGGTCACTCATTTATTTTATATGGATAATCTTAAGCTGTATGCCTCCGGGGAAAGGGATTTACAACAGTCCCTCCGAGTGGCGCAAGAGTACCCAGCGGATATTGGTATGGAGTTTGGGTTGGATAAATGTGCACTGATTCATCTCAAGAGAGGACGATGCGGGGACTACGAAGATGATGCGCAGCTGGTAGACGGAGGCATCTTACACCACCTTGATGCCGGAGAGACGTATACTTACCTGGGTGTGCCACACAGTCACATCCAGGAGGTAAATATTACAAAAGACGCTCTCCGCGGCAAGTACCGCCACCTGCTTCGACAGATCTGGTCCTCAGAGCTGTCAGGGACCAACAAGGTGGCGGCGACAAATATGCTTGCCGTTCCTCTACTACTCTACTCCTTTGGAGTCATCAAATAGACACAGGAAGAGCTGCAGCAACTCGACGTAGGTACCCGCAAAATGATGCCTCTCTGTCGGAGTTTGCATCCGAGATCGTCCGTTCCACGGTTATATCTTTCACGACAACAGGGAGGCCGTGGACTCTTGGGATTGGAGTATCTCCATAACAGAGTAACTCTGGACACATCCTGTAAAATTATCAGGAGTTCGGATCCCCTACACGACTTCGACACCGAGCAGAATAATCCAAACTCTCACCGAGTTGGACCCTGCTCGGTTGAAAGCCGACCCTCGGGCTGCTGGAAATACACTTCGTTTTCAGCAGCACAGGGATAAGCCATTGCACGGTGTCTACTATAGAAATATAGAAGACTTAGGCTTATCCCAAAAGCTGACCTTTAGCTTTTTGAGGTCAGCTGGGCTGAAGTCAGAGACCGAAGGTTTTATATTAGCTTGCCAAGATGGTGTATTAAACACCCTGGTCTACCGAAGCCGCGTGATGGGTATAGAAGTACCTGACGTCAGCTGCAGAGCATGTCGTCGGGCCCCAGAGACCATTATGCATTTGCTGTCAGCTTGTCCAGCATATGCGGTCTCTGCCTATATCCATCGACATAACGCGGCATTACGAGTGCTGTATTAACACCTACGGCACTCGTACGGTATAGATTAGACGCCGGTGTTGCCCTATGCTCCGGGGGATATTGAGTCCGTTGTGGGGAATGAGAGGTCCCGGTTATACTGGAACTATTCATTCCCCATCGTCAGGCGGATACAAGCCAATAAGCCTGACATAGTCCTCCTCGACCACCAACTCAAGACGATGTTCGTTATAGAGTTTTCGACTCCGGCAGAAGAGAACATTGTTTTGAAAGAGGAGGAGAAACGGACAAAATATCGAGATTTACTCTCTGAACTCCGCAGGCTGTACCTGGGTTATTCTGTTAAAATAGTGATTTTTATTATTGGCTCTCTCGGAGGTATATGGTCGCATACCTCCGATTGCTCTCAGAATTAAGAAATCCCAGCATGCGGTCAATCGGCAGAAGTCATCGCTGGGAAGATGGGCAGAAGGCCGTCATACTTGGCTCGATGCGTCTACTCAGGACACATGAATTGCGACCTCAATGACCGCTTACCCCGCGGACGTGGGGAGCGGTAGTTGAGTAACGAGGCTGGAGGGACTCTCTGGACTAGTCGGAGGCCAGGGGAGACTTACCAGCACAAAAAAAGTTTATACTTTATGCCTCCAGAGAAAGGGACCATCAACAGTCCCTTAAGGTTAGGCAGGAGTATACGCATGCTATTGAAATGGAGTTTGGGTGAGACAAATGTGCACTGGTTCTCATCCGCATTCTCATCCGCAGCAGCATATGGATAAGTCATTGCACTGTCTTCTTAAGAACACAGAGATTTATCCAAGAGCCTTTCTGAGATCGGCTGGGCTGAATGAGGTCTGAAACTGAGGGGTTCATCATGACCTGCCAAGGCGGTGTACATAACACACTCGCTTACCGTAGCCCCGTCATGGGTATGCCTGACATCAGCTGTCGGACCCGTCGATGGGACATAATGCGGCTTTACGAGTGCTGTACTACCATATTCGGCACTCGTATGGTATAGACGAGGCACCGGCGCTGCCTTATGCTCCAGGTGATATTGAGTCCTTTGTGGAGAATGAGCGGTGCCGAATGGTACTACTTACTCATTCCTCGCCGTCAGGCTAATACGTGCCAATAGGCCTGACATAGTACTGCTCGATCATGAAATTAAGACGATTTCCGTTATAGAATTTTCGGCTCAATATACAAATTGTTTGGTTTTCAAATTACACCGCTATTTTCTGGGTGAACATTTTACTAAGGTAATTTTTGCAAAACGTATTCATACTGTTCATTCTAGCTGTAAAATCACTGGTATATGTATAATAATATAGTTTTTTTTTTGGAACGCAACTGTGTATTGTTGGATTAAGCTCAAATTATTGCTTAAATTGGATTGTGTTTTCTTCTTTTATTCAGAAAGGAGGGTTAATAATGGATTCTTACATGAATCTACGTAGTCATTGCATATTAAGTAAATCAAAAGTGTCTGATTATGCAAAACTTACAACTAAGTAAATAATGTACTCGGGTGGTTGAAAGCATCGTTACTGTTTAAACTGCAATTCTTATCTCACCCTACCTCGAAACTTAGATACTTTTAAAAGTAGAGGCATAATTATCTAACTTTCCACAAATATGCAGATGAACTTCCACTGCTACACTGAAAGCCGACATTTACATTTTGGTAATGTCTTGTAAACTTTTTGTTGTCGGCACCAAATTTTACGATATACGTAATTTTTATAGTCTGCGAAGGCAGCGCCGAAAAATATACACTGAGCAATTTCGTAAGTTACCGGGTTTTACAGTCCCCTCAATTTCCTTGCAATCCAAAATGTTTTCGTTGACTAGTTTCTGCAAATAGCAGAGGCATTCGCGCTTTGTATGCTATTTATTAGCTGGTGGATATATAATTAATTTATCTGCGATAATCTATACAGGGTATTTACTAAATAATGGACCATATTTAATGAATAGCTTACTTGGACCAATATAATGTGTTATAAGTCAACTTATCTCAGTACAATTTTGCTTGTTTAAGGAGTTATAGTCCTCAGAATATATTTTTTTGTTTAATTTTTTATGGTGGGAGAGCCGAACGCAATTGGCATGTAACCAAATCCTGACAGCAGGGCATCGTTTCTGATATGCCCTATTGAAAATCTTGACAGTTCTAGTTTTATTTCGAAATTATCAGTATTTAATAATAGGCGATTACTAATATTAATTAAAATGTGATACTCATTCTTATTTCAATTACGTTTTTATCGCCTTCGGCTAACGACGTAAATCTCGCCCTGCGTTAATAATGGCTGACAACAATTGCGCATTCAATAATATACGTAATATTAAAGAATTATTCCTCACGTCCTTTGGTAGGTATGATGGATTCCATATTTATGTCGCTGAGCAAACAGTTTAAAGTAAATAATTTTTAACCGACTTCAAAAAAGGGGGAAGTTCTCAATTCGGTTGTATGTCTTTATAAATCAATTTTAAAAATTCTCTTTTTCTTGGAAACGGGATATTTTCAAGTGGGTCCCATTTTAGTAGTATTGGCTTGGACCTTGGATTCCGAAGATATACCGGGAAACACCATATATACCAGAGAAAATGGCGAGTGCGCCCGTTACAACCCTAATTTATATAGGTAGAGATATTTAAATTAATTTAAAAAATATACGACTAGGCATCGCCAAGTGTGCGCGATTCGCATTAACATATGCATCACCTGGGCACCATTTGACCGATCTGCTGGATGCTATATGCAGTAAAACTTAGACAGTTTACTCTTATAAGGCCTAGCTAGCATGCAGGAGGCCTCCACGTACCAAGGAGAGTTCAAGGTCATAGCTCTAGGTACTTTAGGCGAGAGCTATATGCACATTGGCGTGGTGCAGGATAGGGCTAGGTATTGCTAAGTGTGCTCTATTGAGCACACTTAGCAATACCGTGGGCTATTGCCCACGGACTGCTGCTATGCGTAAAATCTGGGGTTCGCATAAACGTGTGCATTGCCTGGAATGCCTGGGGTCCATTTGACCGCTCTGCAGGATGCTAATTGCAATAAACCTTAGGCCGTTTACTCTTGTGCGGCCTATCTACCGTGTAGGCGTCCTCCACGTACCAAGGAGAGTTCAAGGTCACAGCTCTAGGCGAGAGTGCTGTATGCGAAAGCTATGATAGGCACATTGGCGCGGTGCAGTACACGGCTAGGCAGCGCCATATGTGCTCAATAGCACACCGACTGCTGCCTCGCGTACACACCACTGTTCCGGATAAACGTATGAATCGCCTAGGCAACATTTAAGCGCTCTGCAGGATGCGAATTGCAGTAAAACTCAGGCCATTTACACTGGTGAGGCCTAGCTAGCATGTTCAAGGTCACAGCTCTAGTTGCTGTAGGCGAGAGCTAGGCTAGAGCCAGCCAGGGTTAACTAACGTGTTCACTTACAATTGAATACAACTGCTTAAAGCGACACCACAATTACAAATAAACCTTAATTCAAACCTCCAATCAAATACAATTAAAGATGGATACCTACGCTACTTAAATATTGGCTGGCATTGACGTCAAAAATAACAATAGTGGTATATTATTGGCCTAATAAGTTGATTATATTCTAAAAGTAATAAATAACGTAATTATTTTTTACTTTTAGTGCAGTTTTTTAGAATAAATTTTTTTGGAGTCGGTTTTGTTTTTTTTGTTAAAAATATTTTATAAAAACACTGGTGGGTCTTGTTATGTTTTATCGCCTAGCCCGGTCTCCCAATGCCTCAGTCCATAAATTTGTGTCGTGACATACAGTTTGGTGAGTGCTACTGTAATCAAAATGCCCAGGCAAATATTATACGTCCAATATTTCTGAAGGGGAAAGTTCCAGTAAGTAATAAATAGGTACCGTTATTTACCACCAAAGTTTACAAAATATATATCAAATATATATCAGTTGTATCACGGGCAGTAGAATGGTTTGTAGTCCCTTTGAAGTTCGCAAGTCTAAGCGATGCCGACTCATAAATCATAGCGAGAACATTTGGTTACCTTCGGTTTCAATAGAAGGGTTGTTCCGAACGCGCAATAAAAAGGAAAATTTTATGAGATATAACAAATTTTGCTTTTATTCCGGTTAATAGATGGGATTTTTTTAAACGGTTTACTTATAGTCCAAGATCCCAGGGCCGCCAGGGCTTAGTTATTTTCTGATGCACAAAATATATACGATAGAATAGTATTAGTACGTACAATAAACGTAAATAACAAAAGTACATACCTGTTAGCTTGGTCCGACGGCCAATTCTCAGATACGAGGTCCTACAGGTACGTAAAAATATTACTCACTTCACTTAAAGTATGAGGGCTGATTCTGATGTATGTTGTACGGAATATTGTTAAAAACTGCCAGACATTTTCTGTCTGCGTCAATTATCGCCAGACGCTTTAAAGATTAAAAGAAAAAAAATAAGTCTCAGGCTTATGGTCTGAGACTTAATAAGTATACTTATATACTATAAGTACTTATATGCTATACTAGAGACTTGAAATTTGGTATGTGTATAGTTCCGATGACAATAGAATTTAATATTTTTCTTATTACACAAAAAAAGTAAAATGGCGGGTCCAAAATAGCGGACTATCCTATTTATGAACAGATTTGTCTCAAACTTGAAAATTTGCGGTGTTTAAGGTCACTCAATACAATTTTTGACTCAAATTTATAAAAATCAAAATGGCGTATCCAAAATAGCGGGTTATATTCTATTTATAAACCAATTTTTCTCAAAATTGAAACTTTGCGGTGTTTAACTGGTCTTATTTGGACAAGGTTACTCGGTTCATAATAGGATAGTCAGCCATTTAATTTTTTTTGTAGTAATAAAAAAATATTAAATTGTCACCGGAGCACTATACCATTAATTTCTCATTTCTCGGGGGTCATTTTTTTATTTACATTGATAAAACCCATTCTTTTTAGACGGGTCATTTATTTCAAAGATTTTAAATGTATAATATTTTGGAATTTATTCCGTACAGGATCAAATCACCACCCTTAATAGAGGTCTATGAAGGGGGTTGATCTCGCGTTTGCCATGTCGTGGTCTAACTGATTTGTACGGCATAGCAAAAATGTTCATCCTTGTTAATATAAAAAGACGAATTTCATAAAAGTCTTAAGGATCGTATCGCCTTAGGACACTTTTCGGAAAACGAAAACTATTCCTGTACTTCTTTATCTTCCATTGTTTTTACGGCAATCTCTTTTTAAGAGCAACAGATATAAATGCATGCCAAATAAACGTAAATCGTACAGGATCGCTTGAAGAAATGCGACGATCGTGGGTTTTTCACTTTTCCGCGGCTTTCCCATGTCCCACCTAAAATGTACGGTATGGGGAACAATTTATTTCTGTAGGACTACAAAAATTATACCTTTCCAAGCGGTATCATAAAATATGACCCCCTAAAAATTTAGGCTTGTGGTCTATAAGAATAAATCTATCAGAATCATCCGGTTTAGGACCCAGAAAGTAAGACGAAATAAACTGGCCCTTCCCAGAAGTAGCCCATTAATATCAGAATAATTAAAAAATATATGAAAAATATTATGAAATATATTGTAATATAACCAACCCGGGTCGGTTAAACAAAATAATCAGAGAAACACATGGCCGGGGTATGTGATCGTCAAAAGGAAAAATACCTACCCTATGTTGTATTTAATTTAAATTAACCCTGTCCGAGATGCACTGGTTACTAACGAAAAGCGGGAGTTTTGAGATGAAAAAGAAAAGACTAAGCATTTTAATACACCTACTTATTTATTGAAACAGGTATTCCATTTATGAACAATATAAAATAAGTACATGCCGTACTCAGCCCATAATTCACGAGGGGAAAGAGCACGGCAGAGCTGTTGGACATTTAGGTGAAAGTAAAATGAAAACTTACAAGGGTTTCCATACTTGTGTTTTAACCTACAATCAATCTCAAGATACAAAACTGAAGAGTTTCTTGTTAGTTAGCCGACTTTCGTCAGAAAGTACTGATGTCCCATACGGGAGGCAACCCAGCTATTAGTTGAAAGGTTTTGGTGCAAAAACGAAGGTCCCATACGGGAGGCAACTAGCGTGTTCGCCCAGGCACGGGGGAAAAGTGTTAAGAAATTCAACAAGGCGCAAACATTCATCATCTCATACAATAAGCGGCTAATTGCCGCTTATTGTATGCTTATTGTATGAATTGCTGTCACTGTTATAAGCAAAACCCACAAGTATGAAAAACCTACTCGTAGTCATGAATGGAACAAGAAGGTCAATAACATTACTTAGATCGAACTGAATAAAACAAAATAAAATAATCTTAAAACCAGAATGAGCTCAACACACTAAATAAACAAGTAAAATGTTCATAGTTTATGCATAACGTATCATAATTATTCATAGTTCAAAAACAAAATATAACAGACAATTTTAATCAAATGATGGCGGTAAATAAGATAACAAATTTAATAATAAACATTACAAATTAAGTATATTTACTAACCTGGGAAATTTGACGTCAAATACTACACTCACACACACCAGAGACCAACTACCTGCTTTACCATACCCAAAACCCTCGTCTCCCTATATCCCGACTTATCTAAACCACCCCGCACCACGTCTTTCCTAGTCCTTACTTATCTAAACCACCCCGCACCACGTCTTTCCTAGTCCTTGCTTATACTCTAACCACTTGCTATTTAAAAATCGGTTTCTCGTCTTTAAACAAAACAGAGGTCACGACATCGCAGTTTTCTTAACTAAATAGGGGATATATATATATATATATATATATATATATATATATTATATATATATATATATATATATATATATATATTGAAATGGACCCTTTCAATATATATATATATATATATATATATATATATATATATATATATATATATATATATATATATATATATATATATATATATATATATATATATATATATATATATATATATATATTTTGTGAAAAGTAATCTTGGGTTTGTAGCATTTCATTACATAGAAATAAGCAAATAGACGAATAAGAAAGAAAACACACTTTCTTATTCGTCTAAGTGTGTTTTCTTTCTTATTCGTCTATTTGCTTATTTCTATGTAATGAAATGCTACAAACCCAAGATTACTTTTCACAAAATAAATATGAATAGCAAAGAATTTCAAAGCTAATATATATATATATATATATATATATATATATATATATATATATATATATATATATATATATATATATATATATATATATATATATATATATATATGGAATTAAAATGCAGCTTAATATTTATAAACAAAATAAATTCACCACAATAGTAAATACCAATAATAGCACGTCAAATTCGCATAGTTATGTTCTCTTACATCTCTGTTTGATTTTCATCAGTTATCTAATTGTGGAGCCACCCACACATTGCATTTTGTGGGTTCTCTTTGACTTTGTTCGCGTTCGCTTTGAAATAATAGAAGTTTGTGTAGCGAGACCTTTAAAAAGCTGTTGGAGTTGTCAATTTTAATCGTTCCTTCGTTAAAATTACTTTGGGTAAAATCAATATTGTTGTCACGCAAAAACAACCACATGTATTTCTATACGCTCTACATTTTCATGACTTTTGCACCTTACAACGTATACGATACACTCTATCTAGCAGATTACTTTGTAGAGTAAATCCGTGTGATGACAATTTGTACGTTATCGTAGCAGAATACTGAAAGCCCAGCTGAGATGACGGCAGTAAAACGAGGCTAACGAGTCCGTCACGAGGAATAAGAATAAAACGTACTTTTCCGCTCTATTCATGAATGCTTAAATACTAAGGTTGTAGAACTTGCCGACACTAACAATTCGTAATTTTTACAATTTCTAAAGGAAATTGCAGCCGTTTCAGCGGACTGAATATATTGTATGCAACGGCAATTTGTAAATCTCCAGTCACAATCAGCGCTGCGGGTTTTTACTGCCTTTCTCGGAAGATTTGTAACATATTTAATCAGCAGGCGGGTACTGCTGCAGGATATGAAAATGGATAATCTAGTTTTATGGCGATGCGATGGGGGAGAAGATATAATAACATATTACGCGTTAAAGCTCCCACGACTCGTCCAGCCTACTTGAATAAATTAATTGTTTCGGCTAATTGTTTTGATAATAATGTTACGTAATAAAATTATTAATAATGTAACAATATTTTAGTATTGAAAATACTTCTAGGCGCGTGTATATGGGAGCCGTCTTTAAGAAAACGTTCGTGATAATTTTCAAAATATTCGTGTGCTCTCAAAAGAATTTCCGGAAATAATTTACGCTCTTGTGACATTATAAGTGACAATATTTATGTCAGATAAACATCAAAACACTATGATTTTTATTTCAACAATAACAATCGAACTTATGACTTATGGCATCTTCTTGTATTACTTGAGGTTAAATTTGCTACTTCTTCGCGAATTGTAGGTACTTAAATCGTTGTTACCAAACCGGTTCATTTTGGAGAAATTACACGAAGTGCACTACAATAAATTAAATTATGTCAGATAAACGTCAAATAAATTATCAGCACACTTGGCATTTAATTATATACTATTTGATTTTCTTTCAAAATTAACATTCTTGTTTCATTAAATTGTCCAACGAATACAACCCTTGCTCTCAGTTTGCATTTTCTCAGTCTGCATTTTTTTACTCCTCCCTTCATTGACTGGACTATTATATTTTGTTCTTAATATACATTGTATATGTTAGAATTATAATATTTTTATATCTATGCATCCACTATTTTTATGTACCTATTTGTACTTCGTAGTAATAATTGAAATAATATATGTTTGTAATTAAAACGTATTTTTGATTTCGAAGACCTTGGTGGAGACATTGAAGGTTAACTATCTTACCAAGTTCGGCATTTATTGTTATTCCCAAATAAAATAGATGCGCTATTAGAGATCTGCAGGTAAAACTGGCCTTCAACTAAATAGCATAAAATATATGATTAGGAATTCTAATTATTGCTTCGCAATAAATCTGTGTTAAGACGTGTATCATTTTATTTATTTACAAATTAAATCATTTCTTTTTGTTGGTTTTGGTTTTATTGAAACAAATATTTTATCTTCATTTTTATAATACATATAGTACGACGTCAATGATGACTGACTGTCATCTGTTTTCATAATGTACGTTTCGCCATCGGCGCCAATCACAACCAATATTACTTAGTCAGCACATACTAAAGTTATTTTAACACAACCATTACTTGGATATAATGAATATACCATATATTAAAACGACTATTTCAATTGGACATAATAAATGCTTCATTTTCAGCATAATATATCATCCTATACTTCTAACAGCCATCACCACAAACCGATAAAAATTGTTATTTTGACACATAGAACTGTGTAACTGATCAAGTGCTGTATTACAGTAAACAAAAAGTTGTGTCAATATTAAGGTATTTTCTTGCGTACGACACTTAAGATGCGTAAGATGCAAGGTCTGTGAATTTTTAAAAAGCTACAGATATTTAAGTCCTAGCATTGGTATTTCAATAAAATAATAAAACTGGAATTCATAAACTTAACCACCTTAACACTTTAAAAATGTCACTTGGGAAATAACAAATATAAATAGTTTAATCGTGAAATAAAAACATTGCATGACGCTTTGTGTGAGATGGCTTATATAAACGTGGTATCTGTGAACAATGAAGTATGTGTGACACGTGAAGTATCTGTGAACAATGAAATATTAAAGCAAAAATATAATGAACTACTTTTGACATATAAGAACATTCTAATCTTTGTCCAATTATCTTATAATAACAATAGAATAATTAACGGAAAAAATGGTGTCCGTGAGAGCCGTGATATTGTTGATGAGAGGTGAAAGGTAAATCGAATATATAGCGATCCCTTTTGAAATGTTTACTAAAAATAAAGAAATGGATAATGACTCTCAAAATATATATGAAAATTTCAATGGCTACTTCGGTGAGTTTCCATATGCCAAACCTCGCTATGAAAAAATAATGATACCAGATAATGATTTCAATTTTTACCTGACCCCCACAACACCAACTGAGGTTCAAGATATAATATCTAAGACCACCATTAAAACGTTTCCGAGTGTTGACGATATATGTGACAAGATATTAAAATCAGCGTATGAGGCTCTAAGCAAACCCATATCATATTTAATAAATGAGACCATTCTGAATCCACTGGGTCCTGTCCTGATGTGCCCTGAGCAGATGGAGTGATCCGAGGATGACGGCCTTCTGCATGCTGCCCGCTAAGTATCTGGCCGGAATTTTCTTGAGATCAAACCACAAGCTACCACCAAAACCACAAGCCGAACAGAATGACCTGGATGAAGCCTGCGGAGTTCGAAGAGAAGATTTCGATATTCAGTTCATTTTTCCTCCACATTTAAAACGATGTTCGTCTCGGCCGGAGCCGAAAACTCTATAACGAACAACGTCTTAGTTTGATTGTCGAGGAGTACCATGTCATGGCTTATTGGCGCATATTAGACTGACGGTGGGGAATGAGTGTCTCGTCTGTACCGTACGAGTGCCGAATATGGTATCGTATAGCACTCGTAAATCCACATAATAAGAACCATTGTTTTAACATAATAACCCGGGTACAGCCTGAGGAGTTCGGAGAGTAAATCTCGATATTTTTCCGTTTCTCGTCCCCTTTCAAGACAATGTTCTTTTCGGCC
The DNA here is from genome assembly GCA_964058915.1 of Tetropium fuscum. Classification (NCBI taxonomy): domain Eukaryota; kingdom Metazoa; phylum Arthropoda; class Insecta; order Coleoptera; family Cerambycidae; genus Tetropium; species Tetropium fuscum. Next base: position 54,812 of record CAXKVY010002953.1, on the reverse strand, counting down.
GGTGCTTATTATTATTATTAATAATATTAATACTACATCCTACCTATTAGGTACCTAGTGTATTATAATATTTATTTTCTGGGCATTAAATTAATTATATTATACGTATTTCTACAAATTTAGTATGCTTTTAATGTATGTAAATACGGAAATATGAATATTTTTTTATGAAAGTGGTCGGGCTTGTCGGCACGACTTGGCTCTTCTGTTTTGTTTTCATTATTCTCGGTCCACGTCAATATTTTCCCGCGTAAGAATACCGAAAGACGAAACTTCCTGATCCCGGCTCTAAGTGGCCGAAAATTCGTAAATTTTAATGGCATTCAATGTAAAACAAACTTGGCGAGAGCGGCTCTCATCCGAAATGTCGCATGTAATTTAATATTCAATTCATGGGAGTCGGGCAGGTGTGATTTTTACCCCTTTAGATCTTCTATCAAAATAATAGAACAACATCCGCATCCAAAAGGATTTGTTACCATAGCTACCCGATAATAATTTTGATTTATTCTTTGATGCGATACCGTTCGATTTCTACTGTCGCATCGTAAACGATTTCTCGTAATAGAATTGGGTCGTTCGCTGCAAAAACAGCCGATTACAAAAATATGTAGGGGTAGGTAGCCTAAATTGTACCAGGCGCAGCTCCTATATTATTGTACCACAGCCATATTTCTAACATCAAGGGATCTATGCGCTCTCTGGTGGTTATACTTAGCACTGCAGTTCAAAGTAAAAAATTTGTTGTGGCAATAGCATTTCAGACTGATCTTAGTTCAAATACGGAGTTCAAATGAACGCCTAGTTCCGGCCGTACAGAAGTTTAACTCTGGATTAAAGTGATTTTCTAACCTCAATTTTTATTTTGAATGTTATTAGTTTATAAAAATGTATGAATTTTTGTTATAAGTGAGGATGAAGATTTTTGTCTTGTGGATGCTATAATGAATACTAGGATGCCCCGGACATTCAACGATCATTTTACTAAATGTAGAAATCATTGCCAACATTCATTGTAATGTTGCAATGATTTCGCTTAACAAACCACAAAAAACAAAAAAAAATTATTTTGTTTTTATTATTACAAGTTTTATACCTATACATTCAGTTATGCATTTAAGTTTCAGTACAAGTACAAGGCTCATTAATATGCCAACCTCTTTTGCACTGAGGTTGACCATTTTTTTACAAGAAGACATGTCAGTATGAAGTATTCTGCCACAAAAATGTATCTACAGATGAATACAGTAACCCTTTTCAAATAAAATAAGTTGTATCATGCATATTACGACTAGCCACAAGAACAATTTGTACCTATCTGACTTGTTTGTTATCAGTGGCCATATCACAAGTTGTTCGTAAATAATATGGAGATTTTTTGATTTAAGTATATTTTTAACAATGTTTTATAAGTACAAGAGTATATAAAGCACACTTAAGATAAAATTACTTTATTCGTGAGCTAGCCCTCCAAATAAAACAAAACTTTTAGGTTATATGTCAAAAATGCAGTAAAGACGTAAAAGTAACCAAATACTAGTGGTACCAACATAATCACAGTTCACCAGAACTGAAGTTCAGTTTACATAGAACAACGTAATCATAGGTTGATTGACGTTCTGTGGGACCATAGAAGTTCCATTGAAGATTAGATTTGTTTTATACAACCGGCGCGGCGTTTGAAGGCGTTTTGAGGAAATACTAAGTCACGATGTAAGTTTGCTTCGATTTTTCGTAGGAGTTCTTGCGGGGTTGTTTTAATTGCTGTATATTGTATATTATTTGTCAATCAGTTGATGTTGTTTTAAGTCCTTTCATGCAAATAAAATCATTTAACCCTACCCTACTTTTTGTTCTCTTGTCATTTCTGTCAATTTGCCACCGGTTTCTTAAATTATAGCACCTAATTGTAGTTACTGGTAGCACCTGGTTTCCTAAACAGTACCGGTATGGGTTCAATTAGGTTTTATGGGTACATGGACTATGCGCAAATATTGATAATAGAAACAATTACTTTTACGATCAGTGTCAAGTAGATACTTAATCCTGCTATTTTATCATCGTTCCTATTCAGTTTGTGCAAATTGTTTTTTTGAGCTGATCAAATCTCGAGCATAACGTGAATATTAATGGTTTGATTGGAAAAACGGTTAAAAATATCTGTTGATAGGGGGCAGGTACAGGTTGAACTGTATACCCCCCCCCCCCCCTTTCAGCAAATATCGCTCACAGGGGATCCTCAGTAGATTTAACTATTTTTAGACTACATTTTTAGACTGCATTTCATCTATTTTAATAAGAGCTATTAATTTTATTACAACAATTATAAATATGCGACCCAAGGGCATAACCTTAGATCAAATACTTTTATTTGTATGAGCAGTAATAATTACTACAATTTTATTGCTTATTTTTTTACCGGTATTAGCTTTAACTGGTGCTATTACTATATTATTACTATATTATTACTGATCGTAATATTAATACATCATTTTTTGATCCTGCTGGAGGAGGAGATCCAATTTTATACCAACATTTATTTTAATTTTTTGGTCATCCGGAGGTCTATATTTAAATTTTACCCGGCTTTGGATTAATTTCTCATATTATTAGACAAGAAAGAGGAAAAAAAACTTTCGGAACTCTGGGGATAGTTTATGCTATATTAGCTATTGGATTAGCTATTGGCTTCTTGGTTGCATATTTTAAAATAGCGAAAAAGTCAGCGCGGTACCTTTCCGGCTCCCAATCACAGTATTAATTAAAAAATAGGCAGTTAAGTGCAGGAATCAGTGGTCTATCGAACATCGAACCACAAAAGGACCTTCGAATATTGTGCTTTGGACAGAAGTTATAGCACATGCGGCAAAGGGGTACATTTTAATGCTATTTTTCAGTATATGTGATATTTCGGCCGTCGTAATTTCATTAATTTTGACCCTAGGACTCCGAACAAACAATCGCTGGAAATATCAATTACTGAGGAACATGATACATGATTTTTAAATAATAGCAATCATAGCAATGGTTCAGCCTAAGACGCTCAGAATGTTCGAACGCAGCCAAAATTGGGTCCGCGTAACATTCAAAAACTATAAATTTCGCGGAGTTATCTGTAGAATAACTCAAAATCTACCTTTATTAATAACAACTTTTTGTTGTCAGACATACGGTTTCAGCTACGTTTCCACGTTAGTGCAATTTCACCCCTTTGAAGGCCTGGGGTAGTTTGTGCTCCACTCGGAGAGGGTTGAGACGAAAACATTTCCGTTTCAAGTTTTTTGCTGGTCAAACCTTTTGCAGGAAAAAAGCACATAGTGACTGGACTAATATGGCATCCAGTTTTTGTGAGACAGTCGTTGACTCTGATAGATATTAGCGTAAAAAATACCTAGTATTCGTAAAGAAGCCAGTTATATTGAAAATGGGATATCTGGGAAAAGCTACTTGAATTTTATATTCAGTGGAGCAAGAATAAGTATCTATCTCGGAGGTAGTAGGTATATTTAATTCCAGAAAGACTGCCTCCTTCCTTTGTTCTTGTATACATTTCATACGTATATATTAGTGCACAAAAACAACTCTCATATTACCAAATGCCCCGTTAGTCCTAATTTCAGCTTTTGAGTACATTAGTTGGATAAATGTAGGTTGGTTAAATGTAGGCTTGGGTTTTCACCTCCCTACCTTTTTAATGTAAGTAATTAAGCTAATTGCTCTACCTGGGTATAAAACAGATTGCGTTAGTTGATTCTGCGCGCCCATTGTTCGTTTATAAATGTTGTCCGTGTGCAAGTCATTTGTGAAATAAATCCGGTGATATTTACAAAGTAAAGCGGGCTGTTCATTTTCCGTGGACTAGTTTACAGAGGATGTAGAATTAAATTTACAATTTAAATTTGTTGTTTTTTTAATGCAAATTAAATATAGACTGATTGGCAATGTCGTAAAACCACATATACAGCACGTTCCCTTCAGTATACAAACGTGATAAAAACTATGGTCAGATTCAGCTTTCAGCGTAGCCTACCGATAGATAACCTACCTAATTTTTTTAAATATATGCGATATTATGGCGGCCGCGCTGGGGTTAGCGACGGTTTTCCAGGTTTACCCTCAAAATAGAGTAAGATCCCCCTGGAAACTGGTCAATGATGAAACCAGGAAATCAATGGTAATAATTCTCGAGTAAATTATAGATTTATAGAGGAAAAACCGTTACACGTCAAGACGTACAAGTTTGATTAAATTTACATATTAGATTTAATTTAGATTATACATATTAGATTAAACTACTAAATAGGACACACTTTAACTTTGATAAAAATGAACTTAAAACGACGGCTGAGACTAACGTGTAGAAGGTCGCCGTGTAAAATTTACACCACCCTTATACCATCCGTTAAGAAACAATTGATAATAAAAATGGAAATATCATTTTATTTAGAAGATATTTAGAATTGTATTATCATTTTTTAGAAGGCATTTATTTAGAAGGTATTTATTTTAGATGTTCCCACCTCTCAGGAGGGTGCTTCATCCCCTTTTGCTTCAGAAACCATGTGACCTCGCCCGAGTTTTTTTAAATTTTTTTCAAAAACTTACTCTGACGAGGAAAATGAATAGGACCTAAAATATTCCTCATATAAAATTCTTCATTATCTATCTTTAACTCAACTCTCACAAATATAGTTTGAAATATTATAAATGAAATGGTGGACATTGAATTGAAGGGGTGAAAAACCACCCCTTTTGGTTTTTTCAATATATCACGTAAACAAAGCAAAATTTCGATATATCTCTTATTGAACTTTTATAGAGAATCAATTTTCCCATCTAATAGCATTCTGAATATTGAAATATTTTTTTTCATGCCGAAACAGTCGCAACAAACTTGAAAAAAAGCGAAAATTTCAATTTTTTGTTTTTTTTTCTTTTTTGCCTGTATCTTTTTTTGGGCTTACATAGGTATAGACATTGCTTCGGATAAAAAAAAAGTAGATTAAATTTCCTTTAAACGCTAGGCGGAACAATTTTTTTGAATGAAAATTGACTGAGATATGGCGATTTGAACCTGGCTTTTGTTTGCATTTCCCTCTTCTACGAATATTGTTTTCGTTCGCAGTTTATTGAAAAAATTACTGTTTTAATCAATTAAAAAAGTTTTTTTACGTTTATTATTTAGTAATACATGACAATTAAAACAAATGTTTGGTTTATTGATAATTAAACCAACGATATTCAAACGTTAAATTGTTTGATAGAAATATTGTTAATTTTCCTCAGTTGCAGAAGTATCTAGGATTTATTCACGCCTACAGTGGTTGTGATACTACTTCAGCTTTCTTCAACATTGGCAAAAAAAAAATATGAAGTTTATAACTAAAAACAATGTCCGACTTCAACCATACATGGAAATATTTTTACGTGACAATGCAACTGAACAAGATATTACCTCTGCATCGGAATATATTGCAGCTTGTTTGTATGGGGCAAAGACGAACATGAGTCTGAGCAACTGTCGATTTCTAAAGTTTTGTAACCTGTCTAAAAATGTCGCCATCACACAGCATGGCTTGAGGACTTATCGTCAAATGGAGCAGTGGAAAGGAAATATCTTAGATCCTCTGAATTGAGGTTGGAAAAGGTCTAAGTACAGGTTAATTGAGATTCGCACAACGGCACCTCCAGAGCCAGAGATTTTGCTTAAAAGTTGCTTGTGGTTGCACTACATGTTGCCATGGTAACTGTGGTTGCAGAAAAATGAATATTACTTGTTCAATTTTTTGTAAAGAATGCACGGGGATTAAGTGTGACAATAAATCGTTTTTGCCTAATTTTAGCAACATGTCCTAATTTTGCAAACCATATGTGTGAGAGTTGAGTTGAAGATAGAAAAAAGTTTATGGAACATAAATGATGTAGAATTTTATACCGAATATTTTAGGTCCTCTTTATTTTCCTCGTCAGAGTAACAGTTTTTGAGAAAAATTTAAAAAAAACTAGCGCGAGGTCACATTAGAGGGTGGTTTATGAAGCAAAATGGGACTCCTGAGAGGCGAGAACTCTTTTGATTTGCATTTGGATATTGTCTATTAAGAGTCTGTACCCAAACTTTAACTTCTCCTATTTGCCATTTTAATTGCTAATTTGCTATGTTTTGTTTTATCTTGCTTTTTTGTTTTATCGATTTGATTGTGCAGTGCTAGTGCTAAGTTAATTAAAAGTGGTTTAAGTTTATGGTAATCTGCTCTGGTTTTTATGCCTCATTTACCAGCAGTAATTTGGGTAAAAAAAACGCGGAAAACGTTGTGAAATATCCTGCAGTGTAGTTTTGCCGTCGCATGCCGGTTGTGTCATTAAGACAGAATCCCGAGGTATACAAAAGGGAATAAATGGCAAACAATTTCTCATAATCATGAAATAATGATATTTTAATTCACTGTCTAGTTAAAGCGCAGTTTCGCAATAATTGTGTTTGTCAAACAAGCACCCCGAAGGCGCGATTATAGCGAACTTTTTCCAATTAATATCTTTTTGTCTTCTCGCTTCCAAACAGTTTAACGTCATTGTTAAGTTTTAATTAAAGACACAACCCCTTCCACGTCAGAATATTTTCTCAGATTATTTTGCGTTAGCTTGAACGTACCCTAAATATTTCTGTGGGGGTAGTGATTATATAATAAAATAATTTCTAGTTTTTAATTTCAGCTACTCACTATCTGTTCTCTTAATCTACGGGTAGACTTTTCTTTTGTTTCGGTCAGGTTGGGGACTGGGGGGAGGAACTCGGGGTTTAAAAAACCGCTGATTATAACTAACTGCTGATTATAACTAACTTTTAGCCAGGTTTATGTAGGAAAATCTGCCTGGCATGTAACATTTTTCTATGGCCAATGAATTTCCAGATAGATGTCACTTTACTCGTTTTTGCCTAACTTTAGCAACATATCCTAATTTTTCAAACCATATTTGTTGAGTTGAGTTGAGTTAAAGATAGAAATAAGTTTAACACATAAATGGTGTAGAATTTTATACCGAATATTTTGGTCCCATTAATTTTCCTCGTCAGAGTAACAGTTTTTGAAAAAAAAATAAAAAACTAGCGCGAGGTCACATTAGAGGGCGGTTTCTGAAGCAAAGGGGGATGAGGCACCCTCCTGAGAGGTAGGAACTCTTTTGATCTGTATTCACATGTCTGTAGGAGTTAGCACCCGAATTTTAAAAACTTTATAAATAATTTTCCCAAAAAACGTAATTTGGAAAATACCTACCTAATGGTGGAAAAATGACGGAAAAAGTCCGCTGACATTTTCAAAAAATATTCGGCATTTAGAAATTTTTATGACAATTTGTTGGAAAATTATACGCTATATACCTCGGCTGATTCATTTCTATTTTACAGAGACATTCTACTAGAGATGGTAAATTAATCCCTCAATTTTTTCATTTAAAATATTCACACTTAAGTCTATATAAATCTAAACTATTTTAGATCTAATAGCACTTTTAAGGCGTTCTTTCAATATGTTGGTTTATGAGATCTATTTACAGGTCTTTTTAATAGGCGCTCTAAGGCGCTTTATAATTTAGTCACCTAAAGTTTTGAAGAGAAGTTCATTTAGTGGGATTATAATGAACCATATACATCAGCACCGCTTTTCATCTACCTGTCGACTTCCTGCAGCGGTAGCGTTGTAACCGGTCGCACCAGAGGGATTCGTCAACCCTCCCGGCATCGTGTACTTCAAGAAATAGTCGCAGATAATAGCCAGGAAGGCCCAGCTACGCCATTGTCTCTGAATTGAGGGAACAAAATAAGATATAAAGGCACCATTCATTATTCAAGTATAATTTCTATTAACTTATAGTATTGGGAGCCCAACAGGGGATTTTGGGATTTACTCAAGCGCTGCAGATTAACATATGGATGGATACCTTGCACCCTGTTGAGTACCTCCACCATCTAAGCAGTCCATATAGGGCCGCGCGTATAGGGCAGCCGATCAGAATAGTAAAAAAGCGATAGTTGGTCAGTTGATCCTAGCGCGTCAGATTATGGTATGGTGGGTTAAATACATGCTGAAAAGTGTGCTCATCAATGACCTGACGATTTGAGCGTGACTTAAGGGAGTGGAAGGATCACAAACTTGCAAAAAAACCTGACCTCTACATTCTCGAGCGTGGTCGATATTTTTTTATTTTGAAGGAATTAATTCAAGGATCACGGGAAAATGTAATCGTCATAAAAATCATCAATAAAGTTTAGCGCTTGCAGCTGCAGTGAAGAAGTGGGGAAACATATCTCCACTCCACGCGAAGCTTTCTCATTCACTCTATCTCTCGTTCTCTCGCACCGTCCACACTACTTTCCGTTCGCCATCACAGCTGATATGATGATAATTCCACGGATGAAATTATGATTTAAAAAATTATTTTTTAAAAATTTTATTTTATTTTAATAATATTTTTGTAGTTATAAATAATCAATTATTAGGTAAATATTTTGGGTAAATAATAAATCTCACTTTTTTGAGAAAATTAAAAAAACGGATGGATTTTTTGATTTTTTTAATGTTGGTTATCACGGTTGATTACACGTAAAAATGTTTTTAAGAATTATTTTATTGTTTACCCATCTACGAAACTCAAAAAGTTTGAAAATATCGTTTTTTATTAACCTCGGTCATATTTTTGTACCTCTTGTTTATTTATCTTTTGTAATTTTATCAGAGAAAGAAAATACCGAAAGTATGTATATAATGTATGTGTTTTATATGTATATACCTAATAGGTGTGTCCACAAAAAAAATAATATACATTAAAAGTAGTGAGGAATGAAGCTTTTGACCTAATAATAGCAATATTAGAACTGTGCCTGACAAAAGTTAATCCGAACCATAACAGCGTCCGTCCGTAGAAAGTGTTTGCTTTATTTGAATCGGATAAACGCGTTGTCATTGGTTTGACGTCCCATGCTTGCTAGGTCTGCAGGCGCGATAGATCAACCATACTCCGTACTGTACAGCGTTAGGTTTATTCCGTGACGTTCTCGTTAGAACGAAGTCTGCATATTATTCACGGTATTATCTAGTAGTGCCTTTATTATTTAGAACGTCAAATATAGTTTGCTTATTTCTTGTTGTCAAATATGGAGGAGGATTTCCAGAAAGGAGATTCACATAATTTGCCGAACGTAGACGTGATTATGATATCCGATTTTTCGCGTCAAATACCGACTTCAACCAGCCCCAATCCAGTGGTTTGAAAGCTAGTCGGCATAATAACTATCGGCAATAACAATAACTATCGGCACAAATAACCGTCCCGTCCTAGCTCATAATATATGTAATAGTCACTAACCTTACTATAACATCCAGTCTGACGCATACAGCTGGCATGTGATGTCATCCGCCTAGTCTCGCTCGCGGGAGCATTTTTCTAGCCTCGCTGCGTTGGGGTAATTGCTATTACGAAAACTATTATTTTTTTTTACTTTATATGGGTTTATAATATCCATAGATCTATCATTTTCAGTTGAAAGCAAAATTTTGTGGACAGATCTATTAAGGAAATAGATTTACATAAAATAAAATAAAGTAAAAAACAAAATTTTTTACAAATTTCAACAAAATTTGTTTTATTTGCTCTTTGCTATTTTCCATGCATTTTATTTGTCACATTGAATGATTTATTTAAAAAATCATTAAAATTTTCTTATCAAACCGTGATGTTAAGAATATCTCTCCAAATAATCGTCAGATTATTGATTAGCACCACCAGGACATCAAGCTAAACCGTCTGTATCAAAATCTGACTCGCTCGAGTATTTGAAAATGGTGATATTTTTTTACATTTTCAAGCGCCGCCACGAGCTTGCGTCACATTCGAATCTTTGTCTGTGAATGGGAGCTTCGTTCGAGTGCACTTACACAGTCTCCCTGAAGTGCACACAGTCTCCCTGAATATCTGACGCTCTCGAGTAAATTATTTTCCCCATTTTTAACCCTACCATACGGCCGGCCGGCCTCTGCCATGCAAACCGGCAGATTAGTCATCAGATGCACATGAGGCATATACACTATCAGTATCTGACGCGCTCAAGTGTTCCCATGTGACAGTTTTTTGAAAGGTGGTGAAAGGGTATATACATCATATAACCTTTTTTTCTTTTTACCATCTCTAATCTTCAAAATCCAATAGGTCCCCACGAAGCTCGAGCATTCTCGTAGCCGAGAGTTATATATTTTTTGGAGGAGATTAAAGACTGTTAATTGTTAATTCCCGAATTTAATTCAACGTTTTATCCATGACCAAGACCAAAACCGATCAATGAGAGTGAGAGCCCTGTGATAGCAGGTGAGAAATTCTGATTTTGGGAAACGTCAGATTTGACAAATTTAAAATAAAATGCTATAAAATCGAAGCCACGGAAAACAGACATATTTAACCTCCCTAATATAGTGGTCGTGGATAAAGGTAAGTAACCATGTAGAGAATTTAATTCTCTACAATCCTGATGTATTCAATATTGTTTAAAAAAATATTTATTACTAATAATAAGCAAAGAGTGTAAAAAATTGGGAGTGGCACAGTTTTTTTAACTTTTGGGCCATTTTTGTTGAAAACAAGTGGCATATTTAAATGGCAAATATGTAAAGGACTCAATTTCCAGCAGCTAATAGAACCTCAGATAAATAATAGGACCCCAGAGGTTCTATTATTTATGTAGTGTGCTTTAGGTTTTTTATACATTTTCTTTTCGTTTATGATTTATCACAAGATTATAGGCCTCTTTGTTTCCTTTATACTTTCCTTTTTGCTTGACAATAACTGAAGGAAAACCGGAAAGGTTTCCTTCTATTGTAAAGGAAGGAAACGACATATTTCTAAACCCTCCATTTTCATATAAAATCCCAACCTGACCCGTTACAATAAATATGCAGGTAAATCCATTTCCAATCTAATTGAATATGGGTTTTGTGTGTCATAAAGAAATTATGCCTCGTTTCCCATGGTCCATCATATCAATAACAAGAAAGAGATTTCGCTGTATTCTCGTAATCTCGGCTGTGTATGTCTCACCCACATTCAATATGTGAGGCGGTCGTCTGGATAAATGATGGCAACCGGGGAGGACGCCTTCATAGATAGATATTCCATTTATTTGCGTTTCCATCCGTGATATATACCGCTCTGCAATATGGCCCTTTGGTAAATATATCTGTTCTGTATACATTCACTAGTGAATTCTATAATTTTGATAATATTTTTGTCGCCAACTCAAATTTACTGGTTTTGTTATTGATCAACATTATTCAAATGGTCTTATTAAAATAGTTCCACGCATATTATTTATCGAAGAAAATATAATAACATACCGATCCTAATTACTCTAATTACACTCGTAGGTATACTAAAGATAATTATATTATAATAACAATTAGTTTCATTGTGAATCCCACACGACCTTGCCCTATACAGTTTAGAATTGATATGCTATTTGCATTGCTGTTACTAAACTGAAGCTACTACAACACTACTTAAGTGCGAAAAAAATTGACTCAGAAACATTCTCTCAGTTTTGAGAGAATTTGTATCCACTCTGACAGAATTCCAACTAAAACTCAATAAACTGCTTGAAAGATTAAAATCTGTGGTTTCAAATGATTAGTTTCATTGGAATCGGACCTGTTGTAAAAAAAATCAAACACAAAAGAAAAAAGTCAGCCGATCCATGCTTGATCCTTGGATAGTGTAATTAGGAGTACGAGTGGCAACACTATGTATTAAAAAAACAATTAAAATCCCACCCCTACTAATTTCACTTTCCATGCAATTAAGCATGGATCGGATGACTTTTCTCTTTTGTGTTTTATATATATTCTTAGGCCCAGAATTTTGTTAGAACAGGTCCGATTCCAATCAAGGATCTTTGGCATTTGAATTAAGCAGTTAAACTTTGGATCATAATCAGTTTAGTCTTGACTACATAGACTTAGAGATGTTTTAAGCCATGCCAACAACATACAGAGAGGTATATACCAACATATATACCTGCCATGCCATGCCAACAACATACATACCTACATAACCTCAAAAGTACCCAAGCAGATTAGTCTTTGATAGCAAATCAATGACACTGAAAAGCAAGTGAAATGTCACTTATAAATAAATGTAAAAACAACAGTTTCAATACAGACCCTTGCGTAACACTAATAGCACTACTAGCATTATTAACTAATTATATAGGCCGCAAAATATTACGCTGCTATGGAAACCCATATAGATGAGTAATTAGTTGTTCCACAAAGTCAGTAGTCAGTGGACATATTGAATTAATCGAGCTCAATTTGGAATGTCTAATTATTCTAGTTATGCTTTTCAGTAAATCTAGCAAGCCAATGTGGGAAGTAATGTTAATCAAATTCATGTAGTGGGCAACTGTTACAAGCGTGTCGCGTTAAATGTCACCTAAAATGCATGCCAACTATTTGAAACATTACATTTCACTTGAAATTGCCGCAGTGCAAAAACACAAATGGCGTACCTATATTGATCAACGGTACCCCTTAATGAGAGAAAATGCTAGAAATCAGATAAGAACGTCGTAATAATTAGTATTCGCGAAAAACACACGTCAACAGATTGGGGCCATCAAATGGTTAACAGCCTTCGAGCATAAAAAGATAGAGGAATAATGTCTCATTCAAATATATGTAAATGCTTGGTGCAAGCATCTAGAAATGGATATTAGAGTGGGAAAAGGACGCAACACAAATTAATAACCAAAGCGTACCTCGATTTTCCCAAAATGAACGCTGAGATCTCTTTTCAAACGGCTTTTGCAAGCCTCGCACATTTTCACCATTATTACCAGGGTATATTAAACCACTAAAAAACGAAATTCGAACACTTCTCACAAATAACTACAGTTTTTAACAGCAAACAGACGCCACACAAATATAACGACAGAGCTACTTCAAAACATACGCAACGTTGCCAGGTCTCAAATTAAATACAAGTAACAAAACAACTATTTGGAACAGGTAATGAAAACAATAATGAGTCTCACGCTTCCAACTGGGATTTAGCACAAATTAATATCAGTATCTGTTGTTAAGTATAACAATCGAATGATCAATGTGGATAGCATAAAATCAACTTCTTTTCTTAGAGTAAATCTGTGTACCTTGTGAAAATTTTCTAAACTGGCAACATGACACGTGGTAAAATGACGGACCAATAGCATTGAATGTACGCTCTCACATGATGTAAATAAACATTCCTGTAGATGCTTGTGCCTCTGAATTTTCAATATTACTTGTCTATTCTATTAACGGTTGTTAAGTTAACAACGAACATTTAACATAAGAATGACTTTACGAACAAAAATAAACCTTAGATTTTCGCAAATATATCTGTGGCGTTCAAGTAAACATGTGGAACATTATCTTTTGTCTTTGGTCATAGATAAACGAATAAATAAAGTGTTTAAAATGAGGGATAAGTATAAAAGACGTCTGACACATCTTTTTAAAAATTAATTCCTTATATTAGTTTCAGACAAAATGCCTAAAGTAGAAACATCAATTTGTACTATTTTGGAATATTTGAGGGATCGTGTGAGGCCCTGAAAAGAAAGAGAAGCGGTTTTCAATGTACATTTTATGCGAATTATATAAAGTTCAGTCAGGATATATATTAAAAGTGTTTGTCTTCATACAGCAGGTTGAACACAGCCTTCTCACGAAGTTAGTATACAATTGAGCGAAGTCTGTAATGTACCTGCAAAGCTCGATTATCAGAATTCTGCAAATATAATGAGCCTTCGACTCCAAGTGACATATACTATTTTATACTTCAAGCGTCAGAATAAAAAGTTACATGGATCTTTATTTTGTTACGAAGATACTTATTGTTACATTGCTACATGCTACATTACATTACTACATTAGTGACATTGGAAAGTCACTAGGCGAGAATAGCTCATTTTTGTTCTAATATAGTCAATATATCAACAAATTCTTAGGGATAAATTTAAGAAGCGATGAACAGGTTCCATTATTTCTGAGCATCACGACGAACAATCAGGGGTGGCTGCGCGGAAACGAGTTGCTGTTCCTTGGTGTTTCTTTAATTATTTTGAAAAATTTTATAGGAAAGAATTATTTATTTTTGTATCGGACAGCTGGCAATGGAAAGTTTGATTTGATTTGGTAATTTTTAATGTTCTAATTATTTTACACAATAATGAATATGCCGCATCCTATATTATAAACATACGTACAAAATATATTACCCCTTTAACCAAATCAGCCCATGGCATTTTGTAATATTTCTTAATATTTCGCTTGACAATCAAAATTATCGTTAAACTGTAACGTGGCAGAAACCGTATGTTATAACTACTTAAGAACTAAAGCGCGGATTTATAAGCATAAAAAAACTTAAAATATTAAAATTTAAAATGTTTTAAAATTACGCACACTAATATGTATAAAAATTTTAATTCATAAAACCTCAGCCACAAAAAAACTAATAATTTTTATTAATATAATTTTTTACAAAAAGGAATATTAAAATAATGAAGCACAAATGCCGAACAACACAAACTACACCTATTTGAACAAACCAGTAACCAATCCAATAGCTAAATGTTTACAAAAACTAATATTTTTATTAGGTAATATAATATACCGAATATGCCACAAATGGTTAAAATATATATAAAACTGGCACTAAAAAAATAAATGCATTAAAGTAAAAAAATATGCAAAAGGGCACAAAAAAAACTTAGCCCTCAGCATCCATTTATTGAAATTCATGTATATCCATCGTCAAAATACATCTGACATCAAAAATTACTTATGGCATAATTGCTAGGAATCCGCGCTTTATTAATAACCCTATTAATGATGCGGTCTCATGGTGGGTTGTTCGAGCGTCGCCACTTCAAATAGTTTAAAGTGTTCTGAAGACCATTTTCCCTAAAAGGTGTGTGACCTTACACCTTTAAATCATGATCCTAGATAGCTTATCAGTAGGAGAAAGGCCTACCAGGTGATCGTGGCAGAATTTACTTAGTAGTTGTATTTAACATTCAACTATATTTACTTTTTTTTGTTGAATACACTCGTATACTAAGATATGAATCTATTTTGTCAGTAATATCTACCCTGATTCTAATATTACACGCAAGCGTTTGTTAATAACAAATTGACGATAGAAGTATCAGGGCCAAGTGCCTAAAAAAAGTAAATGGCATTTGATGACGGATAATTTATCAGTGCCTCCGATTAAGTGTATTGATTAGAGTACGATAATTAATAGACAATACGGCGTTGCTAAGTTTTCGGCGTAGATTGATTTAATTGTTGCCCTGATCAAAATTGGTTTGAGATAATTAATAACCGAGTCTCACGATCACAGTAGAGACGAAGGATCAAGAAAATAAACGTAAATTACACTCAGTGAATTTTGCAAGGGGACATTTCATACTTGCAGAGAATTGATAAACCCTACAATTCGTTACCTGTTATTTTTGTAATACCTACCCTAAAAATGTATATGTCCTATATCTCTTAACATTCACAAACGTATCTATACAATAAATGTAATTAATGCAATTATAGTATTATAGAATATAAATGTGCCATATAGCTTATATCAGTTGTTTGTTTGTTAATGGTTTTAGTAGGTCCATTAGTTAACGATCCAAATTGATGGATTGCGATGCGACCATTGCACTCTATGAACATTTAATACGTACGAAGTATATTATCGGGTAAATTCACCCAAACTAAATGTACAAAATCGTTCCTATTATATTAATAAACATTTTGGCTAACAAGTGCATCCAAGTAGTTGTACATCATACTTGCAAATTACTTGTTTTCTACTAATAATTGCGGTACTACAGCTGTATAAACAACGTATCAATCAGTCTTTACACGGGCCTTTTGACAATTACCGAGTGTCAGGAAAAGTGTCAGGTCTCAGGCTGAATATTTTTAGGATAGCTTAATATAAGGCGAAGAGACTTGATTATCAGTATGCATATAAAATATGCATATTATAATTCGAATCCGATCACGCGGTTGTACTGTGAAAGTTTGTAGAAAAACTGTCAATAAAAGTTAGGTAATTCAGTCACTTTTGTATTCTCACAGAGCTGGTCAGTCAGTCCGAATAGATGTATGAAAAACAAGTAAGCTGCAACTTTTTTACTAACCTCGAAAATAAAAAAACGACGCTACTGTCAGATGAAACAAGATGGCAGCTCGGTCTATTCCCAAGATTTGGAAGTCCCGATTTTTTTGAGTGCTCCTACTAAATCGAAAGTAGGGGCCTAGAAAAATGATTATGAAACAATTAAAACTCGAAAAAAATAATAATAACCCGTGCCCTACGCGGGTTGATTTTTAAATAGGATTTAACATGGGTTTTCCGGGTTTTTAGGTTAAACCAACCTTTGAGCCTGATTTCCATCGGTTCAAGGTGAAACTTGGTATCTCTAGGTTTTCGACATCGCTGAATCCAAATATCATGTCAAAAGCCGGTTTTGACTAATGACAGCTGTCAAAAAAGCGGTCAATAAAAATTCATTTTTGATTATTTAAAATTTTAAGGATTTTTTTATATTTTAACACAAATCAAGTAAAGTTTCGTCGTAAAAAAATTGCTAACGTGTTTTTCGCTAAATGACAACTGTCAATTAAGCTGTCAATGAAATTTTTAATCAAGTTTTTAGTTTTTTTTTCAATTTTTCAATTCGGAAAATTGTCTTAAGTGTTTCAATACAGCTAAATCCGAATATGATCTTGACAGCTATCAAAAAGCTGTCAATAGAAATTAATTTTTTGTATATTTCAAATTGTAAGGTTTTTTTTATATTTTGCCACCAGTCAAGTAAAGTTTCATTGTAAAAAATTATTAACGTGTTTTTCGCTAAACTGTCAATTAAGCCGTCAATTGGCAACTATCAATTAAGCCGTCGCGTCGATTAAATTTTTAATCGAATTTTTATAATTTTTTTTAATTTCTCAATTCGGAAAATAGTCTTGATTAAGTGCTTCAATACAGCTAAATCCGAATATGATGTCAAAAACGAGTTTGGACTCTTGACAGCTGTCAAAAAAGCTGTCAATAGAAATTGCTTTTTTGACACAAAACTTTTAGGGTTTTTTATATTCAAATACAAATATATAGTTTGTATAATGAATCTTTGCGTGTGTATGAAATTAGCTAGGACATACGTGAGATTGCTAAACGCATTATATAGGCAAGCTATGTGGTTACGTATGTCATCGAGCCGCTAAGACACGCAATCGATATGTTCGAATAAATTAACGGAATTAAAAAGAGACGTCTATATGAATAGTAGTCGTAGCGCTTGTCAATATTACTCTGACAATTTAATTCAGTAGCGTTCACAAAACATCTTGTTTTGTGGTATAGTGTTGTCGTATTTTTGCTTTTTTCGTTCTCTTTTGATTTATTTGTGATGCTATTAGACAAGTTGTAAAGTGTATATCGCGAATATAATTGTTTCCTTTATTGTTCTTTTTCTCAGAGACTTGCAAGAGTGAAAATAAAATCAGTTCTTTTAGGAACTATAACCTAAAAATGCCTGGAAAAAGGTTAAATTCGCAAGCAAGGGGACTTGTTGCCAATTTACTTAAATATTTCGCGGCTGAAAAAGAGAACATGGGCCCTTTAGTTTCTGTTAATGGAGTTCAAAAGTAAACGAGGAAAACTATAAAAATATACTTATCAATACTTATTGAAAACTTTTTTGCAGCATGTTGCTGATGCTATGCCTATTTTCGCCTATATTTTCAACTTTCAAGATAATTATAACATCACTCGAGTGTCAAATCACAGCTGTTTAGTAAGAAACGTGTTGCCAACATCATATATACAAAAATATTGCAGGCTATGGTAAATTATTTTATGAAAATAGATTTCTGATCTTAATTGTATAACCATGATCAGTGGTAAATAATAATAACTATTATTATTTTACAAAATAAATTGTCACTTCATGAGTATTTACGAAGCCAAATTTTTTTCTAATTTTTAATTGGTTGTCCGGTGATGAGTGAAAATAAAAACACATTTTAATTTTACTCCCGCCGTCACTGAAATTATTGACCTTGAACTGATTGATTCATACAGTTGTTGTGACGCACACGCAAAGATTCATTATACAAACTATAGTATAGTTTCGTGGTAAAAAGATTATGTCATTTTTGCTAAATGGCAACTGTCAAATTTTTTTTACACTTTAATACTGTCAATTACATCTCAAGTAAATTTCAATTAAACTGTAAGTGATTTTTTCGATTTCTGTAAGGAGAGATTATGAATTTTTAAATAAACGTCAGTGTTTGGACATAAATGACAGGTCCCAATAAACATTTTAAATTAAAAACAATATATGAGTGTCGTTTTATAACTAATAATTATTTTAAGTGTAAAATGACCGCTTTTTTTGGCAGCTGTCATGAGTCCAAACTCATATTAGGATATATATATATATATATATATATATATATATATATATATATATATATATATATATATATATATATATATATATATATATATATATATATATATATGTATATATATATATTGGATTGGTTGCCAATCAATTATAATGAGAAATTAAGAGCTTGTTGATATATAATTCGACCGAGAGCGGCCTTAAGACGGTACATTGATTGTGTCAGGTACCTCACACCATGCGTGAGGTACATCATAGGAAATGATATTAAAACTTACAGGTGATTAAACTATACTGTGGCATACCTTTACTTTTTTATGTATCTTGGATGCAACATCTATTAGAATCCGATTTGAGTGGCTTGAATATTCTACAACAATTTTTTTTTAAATTTGACAGCTGCAACCACAAAAAACATATTTAGGATGTGTAAAACAAAAGAAGTATTTACTTTTTATTTATTTATTAACTAAGCGCAGATGAAGTGGTGTCACGAGAATTTCATCTAATTTCAACATCAGTCTCAGCGTGCGTTGAGACGTGCGTTATATAACAGATATCTGCCTAACGAAACCCCATCTGCTAGATAGATAAGACGCTGCAGACATAGCGTTAACGTCACGTCTGAGCACCAGGTGTCTTTGAGAAGATAACCCCTAATGGATTAGAGTCCATTTTAAATGCACTAATCCATTAAGCATGCGAAACCGTGCATCGACGCACTTACCATGAAACGTTCCTTGCAGCAACGCACGTACGCCCGGTGAAATGCAGTAAATAAAATTACGCGAAAATAAATTCTACCGTTACGGGAGTAAAACGTAGGCAATGGGTTTATTTGGAATCGGTGCTTGAGCGAAATTTAGATGATTCCAACCCTTATAAATTAAGGATAAGTGTAAATTGTAGGATTCGTGCGGTGATTAATTCCGGCCGGGGGTAGCTGGGTTTATGTACATAGCAGGAGAAATCGAGCCCGGTGTTGATGATTATATTAAATTGATTTCGGCAAGCAGAGATATATAAAGTTAGATATAACGACTCTGTTTCTAAGCAGATATTTTTGTTTAAGAATTTTGTTTTACAATCGAAATATCCCATCTCTTTCATGTGGTCACAATTAGACATAAATGTTTTGATGACATCGATGGACTATCTATAAATAAAACAAATAAATATACTTATAAATAAAAAATCCGTGTGCAGCACAGTACGCGTGATAGAAGTGAATACTTTACCGATTCGTTGAGAGAGAGAGAGAGAGGTGTTATACATATTGGCTTTATGGTAACTGAAGTGTGACATATATGTTCGTGATTCTAAATGGTGTACATTTCTCGAGAATCGCATCAATCGTTGTTCGTGATTTAGTCGTGAAAATGTTCCGGTCTTTCTTCATATCTAAACCGAATTTCGCACGGAGAAACTGAAGTAGAGGCAAGGACGCATCGTCCGCAAAAAGATCATCATCTATTTGGATCAGATTCGAAAGCCCAATCCAGATATATCCAGCACGATATGCATAAGTAATATTGTATTCTGATTAATTCCGATTATTTTACGATTATATCACGATCGTTTATAATTTACATCAAAATTGCTTTTCGCTTTAGAACACTTGTGGGGGATCGATCGTTGCCCAAGTCAAAGCTACATTCGCTATCTTTGCTTCTCATTATATCAAAATTGCTTTCCGCTGTAGAACACTTGTGGGGGATCGTTGCCCAAATCAAAGCTGCATTCGATATCTCTGTTTCTCTTTCTCTCTCCCCGTATCTGTCATATGCTTTATCTCACCTGCGAATATGTTATAAAATGTGTCGTGATCTTGAAAAATCACTCATGCGGCTAAAGAAGTATTCACTTCCAAAGCGCCTACGTTTTGCTCCAGGCGGGTGTAATGCTTACATAGGTCGAGTTGAGTGTGCCACGGCCTATGGGGCGTGTGATATACACATACACAGGTAGATCGTATAGTATAGATATATTCCAAAAATGCAAAAATATACAGGGTACTGTTACGTTCCTGCATTCGAAGTGCAGAGCGTGTATGCGTGTAAGTGTGTATTGCCGCGCCTAATTAGCCAACCTTCATCATGTTTCCAGTTAATATTTTTTTTTGATCAAGTTCTCTTTTTTTTTGACAGTGGAATTTAATTTAATTTATCTAACGTCACGGATACAGGTTGTTGATTGTGAATCTTGTGATTGTTTTCTCGTTCTGCTGCAATTGACCCCTATAATGGTAATTGACCACGGATTGTACCATTCTTGTGGCATTGAAAACCAATTGGCATTTTTCTTTTAACTATTTAAGTAAGTTTTTCATTTTATCCTCTGCTTGCTTCTTGTTCGCCCTGGCCCTTGACCCCACGCCAGTAGTATAGTGTCTCGTTGCTCTCCGATTGTCTCTGGTCGTACCTAGGTCCAGTGGCCTTCACCACTGGTGGCGTCCAATCACCCCGGAATAATTCCTTCCACCCCATTTGTGCCCATTTTTTATAACTTTACTTCCTTAACTTCCTGTTGACTTAGGTTTTATCCTTGAACTAGGTGACGGGGCAAGAATTTTCACCTATATAATTGGTAAACAGAATTACCAAAAATATCTAAGGCCAAGGTATAACAGTATCCTATTTAAGTTTCAAAAGTTGGGGACACTTCCCTGTAATCCGGAAGTCGTACAAATTAGAGAGAAATTAAAAATATGACCTCTTGGTAACATGTGACGCACACCAAGTTCCATCTCGATCAATTAACAAATAAAAAAATGGCAGCCGGAAAGTTATCTCGTTGACATCCGGTATATGACCAGATTGTCAGTTTCTGAAATAGATCAGTTAGTAGGGAAGCCTTAGTTTTCAAATGAGCCGGTGAGGTTGAAAATATGTGAGAAAATAACGTATAAGTGACGTAGAGAAAGTAACGTATAATAATAGTTATAGGATATGAAGTTATAGGATATGAAGTTAAGGCAATAGAAATTTGCGACCCGATAAATAAGTACACATATCTTCTATAATACTAACTATTTTATTATCACGTCAATTTTTACTTGATGATAAATGGCACTTACTGCATATATGTATACTGATAAATTAACTATTAAATTAACCTATTCCCTTATTATTTGGTAGAAATTTGTTTACTACACCCAGGCAATAACCATTTTTTAGATACTATTTATAGTATTTATTTCACAGAACCCAAATATCTACTTTTTTTCTGCGTAACTCCTAAATAAATTATAAGCCATTTCTAATAACAGTTTGCTCGTACATAATAGAAGCAAAAATAGTACAATGTCTATAAGGCGGTAGCGCAGAACAAGAGCACTTATAATAGCAGCATTGAACGTAGACTTGTTACACATAAGTAATGCAGTGAGGCATGAGTGACGTACACCTTCTCCAGAAGCGAGATCCCTATTTTGAGCAGAGCACATAAAACCCAACAGCTCGCTATTATCCTCCGTAAAAGCTTTAAGGGGCTTCTGCCAGTGTGGTACAACGTTAATCGATAAGAGGCGAAAAATATATCGACCCCACGGGTATTTTGCTAATATAGGTACTGTGACTTTATTTTTCAAATAAACCCCGACTCACAGACCACACTACAGACTAATTTCTGTGAGAGCAGACGCATACATAGTAAAGGGGAGCTGCGTGTCGATCGCAGTCCGTATACTAGATGTACCGGATCTTCATTAATGATTGTATACCACGTGACTTCCTGAAAGTTTGCAACCCACAGTACATCATTGGTGGAACTACAATTATTATATTTACACATGGCCCAGTCAACGGAGCCCAAATAAAAATAATAAATCGGAAAGTTTTGAAATTTGGTGATGTTCACTTGGGCTTACTACTGGATATATAAAAAGTGTGGGGAAATTGAAGGTGAGTGGGGGCCGCCATCTTGGAAATAAGGTATGTAGTTTTATAGTTTTTTGCAAATATTTTAATAAATATCAATTTTATCAAAAAAGCTTTATCGAAAGGAACAAAAAGGCGCACGATGAACGGTCTATAATCTGTTCTACAGACCAGAATAAAGCGGATTGATTAATAATGAAATATTCTCTACTAACTTATGTTACGCCACTGCAGCTGCGGTGGTGATAACATTTATTTTTCTAATTTTGACATGTAAATTTACACTTTTCAAAACCCTTTGACGATACGAAGCGTCTTACTTTTCACCAGTTACGAAATATCGCACCTTTTTCGTTTTTTTCACTATATCTTCTAAACTATGCATTTAACACATATAAAGTAGATTAAATTTGCTACAATTTGAGACTAGAACCAGCTCTATAGATAGAATATCTACCAAGATACAGCCCTCCAAAAATTGGTATTTTCCAATAAAGTGAAATTTTAAGATTTGGTCAACTTTCGTCGCCACCTTTTTTGGATTTTTAAGTATTTTGAGACTATCGGACTAACTATTAGACCTACGAACGTCGTCCTGTACTTAAATTACATTCTCTACAACATCTACCCTTATGAATTTACCCGTAAAATTTTTCCCGATTTCGGGGACGAAAGTTGACCAAATCTTAAAATTTCTCTTTTTTGGAGAAATTGACAAATTTTGGGGGGCTCTATCTTGGTATCTATCTCTATCCTATTATATCTACAGAGCTGGCTTTGGTCTAAAATTGTAGAAAATTTTATCTACTTTAAAATGGGTAATAAAATGATGAACAAACACATTGTTTAGAAGATAGAGTGATAAAAATAAAAAAAGTGCAAAAATTTCGCGTTTTTTCGAGTGCTACGAAGTTATCACAGGTCTTTCGAAGCTGCAAACTTGGATATACACAATTGATACTGGTCCTAGCAACATATTAAATGAATTTAATAGTAGAAGGCTTTTATTGAAAAGCTCTAAAAAGAAGAAAATAAACTTTAAATTATTTTCAACCCATCAATTTATTATGTTACACAATTTATATGATATAAAAGCTTGTCGCGAGATTTACCTATTTTTTAAAAAATGTATTATTTTTTTCTTAGAATTACTTATGTCATTATCCAGTTACATATTGTATTCTTGTTTCTCTACACAGTTAAATCTTTACAGTTAAGATTTGACCCGAACAAACATATATAGATACTTAGATACATACATACATAGCAAGTTAAATGAAAGCTTGCAATGACGCCACTTATCTACACATGAATTGTCATCCAAACTAAACGTGCATGCAAAATTTCAGCTCAATCGGTTGAGGATAACTGCTTTAAAATTCAGTTGCAAGATTTGTCCCGAACAAACATACATAGATACATTCTCTAATATCCAACGGAAGTTGCATAAAACAATCTTTTAAGAAAACCCCAAATGCAAAAATCCAACGGATTTAATTCTGGATATTGGGCGGGCCAATTCTGCTCGGCCTATTCAACGATTTGGATAAACTGCGTCTAAGTGGTGACGAGCGTTTATGCTAAAATGGGCTGGAGCGTCATGATGCTTGTACCGTAGTTCTTGTCTAATTTGAACAGGGACATCTTCAAGAAGTCTTCTTCAAGGATGTGGCAGTATATGAGTCTCCATTTAATCTCTTTGGAAGAAAATATGGGCCAATTACATAATCATCAATTGACCCTAAGTCACACATTTAATGAGAAATTTCTAATAGATTCCCTTCAGAAGTTAGCCTCATCAGTAAACAAAATACGAGATAAAAACTGTGGGTGGGGTAAAGTCGGGTGATCATTTGAATTATCCATTGACAAAAAATTAAACGAGGTAGAAAGAAAGTCTCGAGGTAAGAGCGCTTGTACTCGTTGGATAGGGTACGGATACAACTGCTGTTCTTTGATGCATCTTTGTTTTTCTTTATAATAGGTTTTTATCGAACGAGTATGTACGATATTTAACATAACACTAAAGCCATTAAGAAGTCGGAACCGGATGCTGGTCCCGAGTCGGTACGGAACATCAGTCCCGACACGCTACCTATGACGCGATTTGATGACGTTATTCGGGACTGGACCTGGGTCCCGCGGCGGGACTCTGGTCACAGCAAAAAATAATACTATTTTTAACAGTGGACTGAAGCATCATTGTAACAGACTACGACTATTTCTGTCTATCTCTCCTCGGTTCGATTTCGAGTAGATGGCAAAGTTGGATGGTATAGTTTTGTCACAATCACACAAAACTATACCGTCCTAGTTGCTTATATAAGTAATATGAATAAGACGTTCAAACAATATAAGTAGAGTTTCCTCTATACTACCCAGTTTCAAGATACCCCTTATTAATGAAAGCCGCCGCTGATAGACTATCGATAGTTATTTAACAATGGCGCCAGACCCAGTAGCACGTTCCTTCCTATATATATACGCACAAACAAAGCCTTAATGTATTTGTTTGGACAATAGGAAAGTACGATTTTAGTTACAAGCATAATAGGAGTCCCCATCGTTAATTAATTTAATTTATTCCCGATATGATGTCCCTATACGCTTTGAGGGAAAGCGCGCTCCTACAATCGATGCTAATGAATTATAATGCTGTTATTTAACGCCACCTACGCAAATAGACCGTTGTTAAATGCGTACAATAGAGGAGGCGTATATATTGTATAATATACACATCAATATAGAACATTGGATAGGTAATGTAAGGGACAAATAATAGTAATTGATGCCACGGTTTCCATACTAATTCCTTAGCGACAGGGAATCCTAAAAACAATGGTGTTTCTAAAGACATGCGTTTTGCCGTATTCTGACGAAAACTGAAGGATAAAATAAATATATTAAACTAAAAAATAGGCTTTAAACCACTCCCTATTACAGACAATTTGTCAAGTACACAATGACGTATGTTTTGCTTTCGTGCTTTCGGTGACAATAATGACATCAAATACATTACGCTGCTTTTATAAAATGAAAGCTGTAATTGTTTATTTGATAATTTTATTTTTCATAATATAATGTAATAGACGTAAATATCCTATACTATTAAAATAATAATATTACAAATAGATAAGGTACCTAATTATTTCATATATTCCATACGCTAAGTAACATCCCGTGTTTTTGAGAGATCCACGATTTATTTTTGTGGCATTATGTTATCTGAGACGTACATATTTATATCATTTGATTATCAGGCCCAAAAATCTTGTAAACCCGAAAACGGAACTAACTACACACTAAAAATGAGGCGCAAATTTAATTTCTGATATCACAATTTTCATTAAAAAAGCAGCGTCGTAGTAAAATCGATTTTTCCGCGGGTAAAACCGTAAAATATATTTTTTTTAAATTTCTTCTAAGCCTTTAAGTTGGACGTATCGACCTGATTTATATAAATACTTTCTTAAATGTCCATTCGTCTTCTACATAAAAATATAAGGGTCGAAATGTCCGCCGCAAAGATAAAGGAGATACGATACGAGATAGGAGATACGAGACACGAGATAGGAGATACGAAGGTTTACTTCGAAAAATCGTATCTCATACGAATTTCCGGGCACTACATCTTTAAATTTGTATATGTAATAACGTTCTTTTCTTTTCCGATATAGAAAATACGATTAAAAGGACAGGGGTGTAGTAAATAAAAAAAAATTAGGGTAAAATGGATAAAATATTAATTTTTTTAAAAAAGTATTACAATTCGCCAGGGATGTCAAAAACATGGGGCGTATCAATGGGGCGATTTTTATATCCAAATTTAAGAAAAATCCATTTTTTGGGTTTTTTTCTATGAAAAATAGATTTTACCACCGCAAGGTCTTACGACGACAAGCAGACGAACGAAAACCCTTATCCAATATGTAAACAAGATTGGATGCCGAAACGATAGTTTTCGAGTCACCGTTGAAAAAGTAAAATTTATAATTTTCCACTTTACCGACCCGTATTTTTAGAACCGCTTGAGATATCGAACCGACATATGTAACCTTTTTTGATCGTCCATCTATCCTCTACATAAAAGTGTAAGAGTCTAGTCGTTCGTCTGTGATAATAAAAGAGATGTGATTTTTTGTACGAAACAGTGTAAAAAAAATGTAAACATAAAAATATAAATTTTCTAAAAATTAACTTTAAACCCGAAAACGGCACAACATACTTTAAATGACGCATTTTCATTTGGGATACTAAAATGTTCATTAAAGGAACAGAGGCGTAGTAAAATCGAATTGTTATTTATTTTAATTGCAGTTAATGGCAGAAATGTTCGAATTAGACTGAAAGAAAGAAAGAACTGGCCATTTTCACTGGTAGCCTGAAAAATCATGTATCGTAAACCTTAAAATTGAGTCTGCAAATGAATTATCTCGTGGTCCTATAAGAAAATACAGAACGATAGCTAGCGTATGTATTAATATAAGAGTATTAAACTATGTATACACTGTGTTCATTTTAAAACTTACCTCCCCCTGTAATTAAAAAAAAATATTTGAGAATTCGCCGGGACACGAATTCGATTTTTATTCTAAGGGGGAACATTTTTGACAGTGAAGGAGTTTTGATATGTTCCCTAGCAACCCCAATTTTAAAATCTTAAATGGAACTACCCCACGTGTTACATATCATTTGAAAACCCTTTTCATAGCGAATGCAGTGCGTCATTTTTGGAAATTGGTTGAAATTTTACAAAATTATTCAAAAACATTTAAAAAAATATCAAAAATTAATATGATTAATTAGAATAATAAATTTATATTACTTTTTTTAAGTGTAATAATTTTAAAACCCTTTTCATAGCGAATGCAGTGCGTCATTTTTGGAAATTGGTTGAAATTTTACAAAATTATTCAAAAACATTTTAAAAAATGTCAAAAATTAATAGGATTAATTAGAATAATAAATTTATATTACTTTTTTTAAGTGTAATAATTTTTGTACGTTTATAATTTTTATTAACTTTATTATTAATTATTAACTATTACTACCTAATTATTATGTTTATTACTTTATTTTATTATTAGTAATTTTGTCGATGACATGATTTAATAAAGTGTGTTGACTATTAAATCATGCCTAGAAAATTTACAAGCACGGAATACGCTGATTGCAACGGGAATTCTGCCGATGTAGCGGAATTTAAAGCGGAATTTGCTGAATACGGTTTTGGTTTTTATTTTTAATTTACAGCCAGGAGATCCGGAAAGGCGCTTGCATTTTGCAGATGGGCGCTAGAAACCCACAGGCGTGACCCACAATTTCTGGAAAGTGTACTTTTGACTAACGGGGCATGATTCACAAGAGCGGGCGTTGTGAATTTTACAAATTTGGGAATATGGTCATGAACATCCGCATAAAATTCGGCCGACTTCATTTCAACATGAGTGTAGCTGCAATATCTGGATAGGAATTATTAATGGAACATTTTGTGGTTCTTCACTATGAGAGAATTTACATGAATGAAATTTGGCGGACAACTTGCTCTAATAAAATGACAGTTTGTGGCAGTTTTGTAACCATGAAATATTGTTACAAGGGGGTAGAAACACCTATAAAATTTTTCATGGAACTTTTTAGCGCGTCAATATTTCTTTACTTAATTTTGTGTGCAAAGTAGATTTCAATCTGCAAGTTTTTTCTGTCTTGAGTTTTCTTTGAAAAATTGATAGGTTCTTCACAAAAAAATTAATTATACACGCCCCTTTTCAAATAAATTCACTGAGGGGTTATTAGTCGATGAAACAGTCAAGTGAGCTGTTGTCAAATAAAGCCATGGTGATCCAGAACAATTTACAATGTAATGTCTATGTAATGACTATGTAATTCCATTTGCACCATTTCTTGGAAATATTATACGGATATATAACACTCGGAGTAGTTTCCACAAACACCAAAATACTTTCACTTCGCTCGACGCGCGTTTCGCCAACCAAGTTGGCATCATCCGGAGACCATTAAAACTAATCTTAAACTACAAAATCTACCATATTTATACTATTTTCATGGTGACGTCACTAATGACATCACCGTGAAATTTACGCGTGACTAATCACGCTTCAATGATCGGTTGCTAAGCAACGCGTAAAGCGGGCTATACGGTATAGGTCCCTTGTCGCTATTCATACTACTTATACATTTTACAATTTCTATACTCTCAAATGCATCCAACTGTCTATTATTGGTCACATTTCTAACTAGTCTTAAATTACTAATATCTATTCTATGATTGTTGTCAAAAGCATGTTGTGCAACACTAGACTTATCTGTTCTTCCATATTTTAGATGAGCCATATGCTCTTTAAATCTGGTGTTAATTGATCGTCTCGTTTGTCCAACATATTTTCGATCACAATCATTACAACTAATTTCGTAAATCCTAGACCTTTCATTTGGAACAATTTTATCCTTTGGGTTGTCTAAAAGTTGTTGTAATTTATTACTCGACGAATGAATCGCTGTTATACCCACGTTTTTGAAGACCTTACTCAAACCACGAGTAAACCGGGGTTCGTACGGGATGGATACATATCTTGGAGTCTCTATATCCTTTTGAAAGGTCGTAGAATTACGAAGTGTGTCCTTAAATTTACGCTTCCTAATTAGTTTTTCAACTATATCTCTGGGATAACCATTACTCACAGCTATATCTTTAATTAATACTTTTTCTTTTTCAAACCTCTCATTACTGAGAGGGAAACTTAGTAAACGATGGGCAAGAAAATTAAAACTTGCCATTTTATGTTGATAGCAGTGGTGAGAGTCATTAGGGATATAATATCTGATCGTACATCGTCATTAGGGATATATCTATCTTTTCTATATATATCAAATTCTAACCTATTGTCACTATTTTTAATTACTAATACATCTAAAAATGGAAGTTTTCCATTATTTCCTAGTTCATATGTCAACTTTACAGAAGTGAAACGACTATTTAATTTGGAAATGAAGTTTTCTACATCCGCAATCTTAGTGTCAAACACGGCAAAAATGTCATCCACATACCTCAGCCAAATCCTAAGAAAATACTCGAAATCTTCTTTTGCTTCAGTTTCAAATCGACTCATGAAGACATCAGCAATGAAAGGCGATAAACAGTTACCCATTGCGGTTCCTTCATGTTGTTCATAGAACTTGTCATTGAAACAGAAGCAATTTTGTTTCATACAAAGTTTTGTAAGGTTTATATATTCTTCTATTACTTATTTTCTATAGTTGTTTAATTCGAGTAAATCCTCAAGATAGTCCAAGGTCTGCGGAATTGATACACTCGGAAATAATGAACATACATCAAAGGAAATCAAAATTTCACCCTTTTGCAATTGACTATTCTTGACCTTATCAATGAAATCATTCGAATTTTTAACTGAAAAACTGTTAAATGCAATGGCTGTGCAATGAGCAAACTTTCCTTAGTCAACCATTTTGATGTGGTAAGTCGGAGATCCAATAGACGATACTATTGGACGCACCGACTTCCCTGGCTTATGAATTTTTGGTAGACAATACAATCTAGGCACAGTAGGGTTAGACACAGGTAACTTATTCTTAACAGGTGGAGTAATAAGGTTGTTACATGATTTGAGGACATTTTTTATTTCAGTGATCATTCTTGGTAAAGGGTTTCTAGTAAGTTCTTTATAAGGACCATTACTAATTAGGTTGTTTACCCGTTCATAATAGTCTCTTTATCTAAAATAACAACCTTATTACATTTATCTGCTTTTAAATAAACACAGTCTTTCTCGCGCAAACTTTTCATAGTCTTTCTAGGATTCTTTGAGCATTACTTTCTATTGTCTACGTTATTCATTATATTTTTAGAAATTTGGTTCCTGCAAGCCACTCTGACGAGGCCCTTGGATGAATCAGGCATATATTGAATTGAACTTTCAATCCCTGCCACGACATCATCCAAAATCTCATCAGAAGGGGTTGCAGCAAAGTTTAAACCCTTGTTTAGAAGGTCAAATTCTTCTTTATCAAAAAAGTGTGACGAGTGATTTTCCACAATGTTAACGACCTTCGGATATATGACAATGCTGGACTCACACTGCTCATATCGTAAGTTAATATTTTGATGATGTTCACATATATGAATTATACAACGTATGATTATTTATGGTTATTTATGTCAAATAAACGTCACAAAACTATGAGTTTTAAAAATAAAATTTTCATTTATAAAATTCAATAAAGAACAAACAAACTGATCCCAATTTGATTTATGGCATCTTTTTGTATTACTTGAAGTTGTATTTGCTGCTACTTCGCGAATTGTAGGTACTTAAATCGTTGTCACCAAACCGGTTCATTTTGGAAATTACACGTAGCGTACTACAAGAAATTAAATGTCCGATAAACGTCAAATAAATTATCAGCACACTGGTATTTAATTATATACTATTTGATTTTCTTCCCAAAATGAACATTCTTGTTTCATTGAATTGTCCTCCAAATGCAACTCGTGCTCTCAGTTTTTGGAAAATAATTACTCATGCTTCGCGCTCGTAATTATTTTCGTCACAGCAGCAATTCAGAATGACAAATATTGTCGGCAAAACCCAGAACACTTGTATTATAATATATGATAATATCCTCTAAAAGGCGCATACTGGGTAAAATCACGCCTGAAAATCTCACTACCTCCCGGTCTATTTGTATAGATTACAGGAAGTAAATAATTCCTCCATTTCTTGGATATTATATGTTTCCTATTTAATTTAGTATTCTAACAAAGAACCTCTTCGAGAGATGGTGTATGAGATTATCCTGGTAAATGGAGAATACAACAATTTGCGAGATTGACAACAAATAGCCCGATATAATTTATAAAGGTGGACGTTAGAGAAGCGCCTAGAATCTTTAATCTTGTCCTTTGTGTCATCAATAAGCTTATAAATCGATTTGGGATCTCTTCCGGAACACGTTTCTAGTGTAGATCAGAAGAGCGATTTTAGGACATAATAGAACCGAGCATGGCTTAGGCGGAGGCAGAAATAGATTTAGGGATATCATTTTTCTTGAAAGCGATCGTAGGCGGATACAATTTTTTTACTTAACGATTTGGAATGTCGCCGTTGTTCGATATATTCGTAGATAATAATGTAATATTAATAGCAGCAGTCAGTCGGCAGTGATATTCATCGGAAATACTCCAGAGCAGAAACAAACAATTTTTTTGCAGTTTCACTATTATTAATGTTAGCACTAATAGTACATAGTGCTGCTATTAATTTCGACATTTCATATGAATTTATTATACACTTCGAATTAAAATAAACGAACCCTTAAAAATCAGCCACAATTTCGAGGTTGATTTTCTTGCGAATCCCGATATTATTTTACCTAAATGATATTTTTTCTACTCTTAGGAATATTCGACGGTATCGACTCCTTTATAGAATATTTCATTAAAATTTGTTTTGAGTATATATAGGGTGCAAATATGGGCGCCAGTTCATATGAACGTAGATATTTTATAGTTTGATAAATATATGTAGCAACATTATTTAACAGAGAGAGTGAGAGAGAGTATGTTCGTATATGTATGTCACTGTTGTTCACCTTGATTAAGCATGAGAGATTTTACCTCGAGGGAGGTTCAAAAGAAGTTAAATTTGAAATTTGTATCCAATTTATATTGAATTTACTTGTTATTGTTAAAATCAATGAATCCAAAACTTTGCCAAAATTTTAATATACGATATTGTTATTTTTAAGCGCGCCCAAAATTTATTGGTTTGCTTTAAGCTGATTGCTTATTTGCTATAAATCAGACCATATTATGGCTTAAATTGCTCATTGACATTGATATGATATTTAAATATTAAATAATATCCTACTCTACCCTATTATAACTATATTATCAGATTTTAGATAATTGAAATTGTTTCACTTTCGAGTTTCTTATTTACGTAGCGCTTAGTTAATTTTGAATCAACCGGGCTGCCTGGCATCGGCGCCGGTTTTCAGTAAATTTCAGATGTTGCATTCCCGGCGGCTGCTGCTGCTGCGAGAATCCTCGTCCATTTAATCAGCTGTGTTGTTTATAAATTAATTACATGTACCTATGTCCCTCTTCACTAGGAATACATGATATATATATATATATATATATATATATATATATATATATATATATATATATATATATATATATATATATATATATATATATATATATATATATATATATATATATATATATATCTATATATATATATATATATATATTATATATATATATATATATATATATATATATATATATATATATATATATATATATATATATATATATATATATATATATATATATATATATATATGTATATATATATATATATATATCTGTGGCTTGCTGCAAGAAGGGCCAATGTCATTTTTATAGGATACTGAGTTTGGCTCGTTTCTTAAAAGAACATGTCATGATCTTCATTACATCAAAAGGGCCAATGTCAGAAATTATATGTCTCTAAAATATAGGTTAAAAAACAAAACGGCCAATGTTGTTTCCTTGAATTAGTTTAATGTAACAACGGCCAAAGTGACTATGGCCCTTCTTACATCAATTATATTTTACGCATTAAAGGCCAAAGTGTAAATTGGCCCTTTTGTGTCATTTACATTTTGACATTGGCCCCTCTGTACTTATAGCATTAGAGTATTTAACCTCACTTTCCTACAAGTGTCAGATGTGTTTCTATTGCTGTTTTTAAGAGAAAAGTGAGTGCATTTCTGAAAAAATGTCTTCACGAGGTTTAAAAATACTGGCAATGTCCATTATTAAAGGTAAGTTGCCTTTTTTATGTTGTTAATGTTTAGTAGTAATAATTAATTTGTTTCTAGATGAAACTATTTTGTATAATAGTCATAACGACAGTGCTAATATTAATACAAATATTTTGACGGCTATAGAGAAAGAGAATATCCCGGATAATGGTATTTTTATATGTAAAACTGGCAATAACCATTCCGTATTATCTTCTAACAGTGACAATGGGCATAAAAGCACATGTAAGGTTATAGAAGAAAACAACTTTACTCATTCATACTCCACCTATAATAATTCGTACACTAGTTGCAATGCAATTATACCAGTAGAGATAGATGAACTAGATAATAATACAGAGGAAAGTGTACAATTTTTGGGGAACCTAAATAAAGATCATGAACAATATGATTTTTACACATCTGAAATGCACAATAATCAGTCGCCCATATCTGATTCTAAGACCGATAATAATGTAAGAGTTGTTGAGAATGTCATCATAGAAATAACTGATTGTTTCCCCCCAGTGACACCTTTGCAGGGTCAAAGCGTTTGCCTTGAGGAAAACCAAGAAAATATTTATTTTGTTCAAAATACTCTCAATGACGATACTGCCGAGAATCAGTATCAAGAAACCTGGTCAGATGATGATTTAATCCCACTAAGTCGATTAGTACCTAAAAAACGAGGACGCAGAAAGAGAACGGAGGAAGAAAATACTCGTAAAAGAAAAAGTAACCCCTCAAAGTGGATAAGAAATGCAAGAAAAAAGTTAAAAATTGAAGGCAAAGAATATGTAACTACGGCAAATAAGACCATCCCTTCGAAGGTATTAAAAAAAGCCTGTAATTTTCGTCAAGAATGTAATAGAAAATTTACTGAAGAAGAAAGGCAAATGCTTTTTGATCATTTTTATAAGTTATCACAAGAAGGACAAAACCAGTTTATAGCAGGAAATGTACGTGAGGCCAAAAGACGAACAGAAAGGTTAAGGCACAGTGGTGATACAATAGAAAGTAGAAGAAACTTTACGAGAGAATATTTTTTACAAAAATATGGCGACAAAATTAAAGTTTGCCAAACAATGTTTCTCAATACATTAGATCTTACTTTAAAAAAGGTGCGTGTGCTTGTAGAGAAAAGAAGGCGGTCTGGTACTGGCATCTGTTTAAATGATCAAAGGGGTAAGCATGACAGTCGCTTCAAGATACCAAAGGCTGATAAAGATATTATAAGGCAACATATAAAAATGTTTCCTGCTTACAAAAGTCACTACTCGCGGAAACATACAGATAGATGCTACTTAGCTAGTGATTTGTCCATATCCAAAATGTTTAGACTTTACACAGACTACTGTAAATCCAAAAACTTGATAGTGAGAAATGAGTCTCTTCATAGAAAAATATTTCTTTATATAAAAATTAATTATCTTTATATAAAAAACAAACCTCGTTTAGACACTTGTGGAAAATGTGACAAGTATATGGTACAACTTAAATATGCAAATAATGAAGACAAGAAAACTGAAATACAAAAAGAAAGGGATAGTCATTTACATCTAGCAGAATCCTCATATGCAGAGAAACGAATTGACAAAGAATGCAGCAGAAATAATATCAAAACAATAACTGCTTCATTCGATTTGCAAAAATGTTTATCAACACCTTTTTTATCCAGCGGTGTATCTTTTTACAAACGTCAGCTATGGACTTACAATTTAACAATCCATCAAACTGGACGTGAGTCGTCATTACCACCATTGTGTTATTTGTGGAATGAGACCATGGCAGCTAGAGGTGGTCAGGAAATAGGAGCATGTATATTTCATTATGTAACTCATTTATCAGAAAACATAACAACTGTTAATTTATATAGCGATTCATGTCCTGGGCAAAATCGAAATATCTACATGACCATTATTTTGTTATATACGGTTCACTCAGTTAAACGACGAGGGCGGGATATTGCAATAAATCAAAATTTTTTAGAGCCAGGGCACACCCACATGGAGGCAGACACTTTCCATGCTGCTATTGAGAAGACTAAAAAGAAGACCACTGCCAAAATATGTGTGCCTCGTGACTGGGCCAATCTAATAAGAATGGTTCCTTTGAAAACACCCATACAAGTGGAGGAACTATTACAACAAGACTCTAAATTTTAAGTCCTTATTGGGGCAACAATACCTACATGTGAAAAAGAATACATTGGGAGAACAACCAATCTGCTGGCTCAAAATTAAGTGGATGCAGTATGACTCAAAGCATCTTGGAAAAGTTTTTTATAAAGAACATTTCGATCAAGAGGACTTCAAAGTGATAGACTTCAACAAAAAAACACGCCACACAGTTTTTGTGAATACTATCCCACCAACTAACAATGAACCATTGCCTGTAAGTACTGAAAAGCTGAAGGATTTGAAATCATTAATGAGTTTTATTGACAAAAGTAGTCGTCAGTATTATGCAGATTACATAAAAAAAATTCTGTCAAATGTAGACGAAGTAGAATCTGTAGACCTGACGAAGTAGAATCTGACAAGGAATGAATTTTAGATTTTTTGGTTAACAATATATTGTATTTTTATGTTATTGTGGTACAATAACTTTTTATTAACTTAATTAATAAAATGAGACTAGCTGTATACTTATTTTACTTTCACTCCTTCCATGGGGGCCAATGTTCCTGAATTCTCATAGATTATACTAAATATAAAGGGCCAATGTCACTATTTTTTTTACCATGACACAAAAATCCAAATTCGGAGAAAATCAGTGAACACATAAATTTCAAAGCAAACCGGTGTCAACAATTCAATTAGCTTGCTTCTATCACCTTTTAATAAGAGCTACTCAAAGTTTTATAGAATCGGTTGCTCCCTTCTACAAATTGACATTTTTGACATTGGCCCTTCTTGCAGCAAGGCACAGATATA
This sequence comes from Tetropium fuscum, assembly GCA_964058915.1. NCBI lineage: Eukaryota > Metazoa > Arthropoda > Insecta > Coleoptera > Cerambycidae > Tetropium > Tetropium fuscum. The sequence goes on along the minus strand of CAXKVY010002953.1, from coordinate 18,651 downwards.
TATATATATATATATATATATATATATATATATATATATATATATATATATATATATATATATATATATATATATATATATATATATATATATATATATAATATATATATATATATATATATATATATATATATATATATATATATATATATATATATATATATATATATATATATATATATATATAATATATATATATATATATATATATATATATATATATATATATATATATATATATATATATATATATATATATATATATATATATATATATATATATATATATATATATATATATATATATATAATATATATATATATATATATATATATATATATATATATATATATATATATATATATATATATATATATATATATATATATATATATATATATATATATATATATATATATATATATATATATATATATATATATATATATATATATATATATATATATATATATATATATATATATATATATATATATATATATATATATATATATATATATATATATATATAATATATATATATATATATATATATATATATATATATATATATATATATATATATATATATATATATATATATATATATATATATATAATATATATATATATATATATATATATATATATATATATATATATATATATATATATATATATATATATATATATATATATATAATATATATATATATATATATATATATATATATATATATATATATATATATATATATATTGAGATAAATGAGAATTTAGAACCTAAATCGGCAAGTAAATATAACAAATTCAATTATTTAGAGTCATATAAATGAACAGAGTATAGCATAATCGCAAGCAAATGTTTGCCCACAACAAACGAACAGAGTATAGCTAAACGTCATCGTCAACCAGCTACGCGCCTGATTGGTCTGACCACATTTTCGTTATAGTTCAATAAATAATCGCCACTAAAATCTGTTTTAAGTGAAATTACAGTAGACAAGTGGTATTAATAATTATCAAATATCAATACCTAATAAACTGTGTCTAAATTAAGGGATTTATATGTATGAAAGCATAGGTGTCAATAAGAGGTTCGAGATTTATAGCTAGGAACCAAGGGTATAAAACGTAGAGGGAACGCGCCAAACAGAAAGTTAAGTTAGACATCAGAAGTTGGAATTAACCGTAAATATATGTTCAGAATTCAAAATTATAATATATGATGATCGAGATAAGGTATTTTTAAGTGTAGTTATAAATATCAAATTTTATGAATCAATCTGATTGGTCAAATTAAACTAAAGAAGTATGTAACCAGGAAGTTGTTTTGTATTGGAAAACGGGGAACATCCGTAGCAACAACCAACATTAGAAAAGAGAAATCTAGTTACAGCGTTCCAGGCAGCAGCCAAGTTTTTAAGTTTTATAAAACATATTTAGTAAAAGGTGAATAAAATTTAAAATAATAAATTTAATTTACCACCTTACGAGGCGGTCTCGGCCTACATAGATATTAGAGGTAAAGAGCGATGGTACCGCTCGGCCCGCTTCCTATCGAGGTCACATCTTTAGCCAAAAATATTGGGGCGTCATTCAGTTCGATCACCTAGTAGCTGTCGGTCCAGCTCCCTATTAGTACGAAATATACGAGGTTCATCAAACTAATGAGGTTTTGCATATTTCCCTATTTCCTGCACTGGATGGTGATTGTTGTACCATACCAAGTCATTCCTGGGCGCGAGTCCGGCCTGCAAAAATAGTAATCCACCATCTATCCCGCACAAGTCTCCGACTAAAATATTATATCTTAAAATAATCAGGAACTAATTCTAAGATAGGTGAGATTAATATTTTTCTTTACCAGCTTTTTACCAGCCTTTGTATAAAACCAGCCCTAGTGGTTATGAAAAGAATCATTTATTATACATTTTTACCTCTTCCTACTGTTTCCATACCCCACACCTTTATAACTTCGGTTACAGAGTGGCGGTGTTATGAATTGTGGTGGATAATATACGAATAGTGGTATGTTATTTATATTATTTTTACTATCATATATGAATCATACCTACACTTTATTCAATTATTTACTTGCTTATGCTGCTGTAGGTTGACATTGGACAAAGTTCGTTAAAAATGTACCTCGGACTCTTGATGGCTATTGTAACTACATAATATGTAATACATAGGTGCTGCGTTTTAAAAATTTCAAAGGGTACCCCAGCTGTTTAAATAAGAATAAATGCTTTATTAATGTATTAATATTATTATATTATACACTCCCCGGCACAAAATTCCGTCACCCTAAAATTTTGCCCAATTTTGATGTTTTATAACTTTTTTATTTTTCATCTGATTTTCATAAATTTTTTACCAGTCTGTAGATCAGTTCATTGTGTGTCTTTTTAATTATTGTAATAAGTCATATTTTTCGTCCAGGCAATATTATACAGGGGTAAATCAAAGTGTTGTTTTTTGTCGTAAACTCAAAACACCCTGTGGAAAAATTGAGGCGAATAATTTTGTTTACAAACTGTTTGCTGCCATCTTAGACGTATTGTAAACATTTTGTTTTTTGATTCATCCCATTATCTCATTTCTTCTGCGAGCAGCAAAATTTTAAATGAAACGCTGATTTCAAGCTTATTTTTATTAACAATAACATCCACTAGGTATATCACAAAATTAATTAACAAAGACAAATTTTAATAACGTGTATGTCCTCCTCTCGCAGCAATTACAGCTTGCATTCTTCGTGGCATCGAATTAATAAGATTACTTATTCTGTCTTGAGGAATAGCCTGATATTCTTCTGTCAGCGCCAGCCGTAAGTCTTGCAAGGTTAGTGGTTGCACAGGACGGCGACGGAGTGCTCTTTTAAGAACATCCCAAAGATGTTCGATTGGGTTGAGATCCGGGCTACATGCGGGCCAGTCCAATCTTGGAAGTCCAACCTCATCCAGATATTCGCTCACTACCCGTGCAACGTGAGGTCTAGCATTATCATGCATTAATGTAAATTGGTTCCCAATGAAAGGAGCAAATGGAACAACAATTTCTTGGAGGATTTCCTCAATGTAACGGTGGGCGGTTAGTGCTCCATTTTCAACAAATACAAGGTCAGTACGTGCATCGGTAGAAATACCCGCCCAAACCATGACTGAACCACCGTAATATTGCAGTCGCTCAGATATGGTGCAGTCTGCATATCTTTCATTTCTACGTCTGTATACCCGTTCACGACCATCCGGCGACCTTAAACAAACCCTGGATTCATCTGTGAATAGTACGTTTCCCCACTGTTCTACAGTCCAGTCAGCATGCGCTCTTGCAAATCTCAGTCGGTGTTGTCGATGCCGAGGAAGCAATTTTGGACATACTGCTGGCCTTCGTGAATGCAATCCTGCTTCTAACAATCTTCTACGTATCGTTCTTTCACTTACACTTACTCGACGTACCATTTGCAAGTCATTTTTTAGATACACAGCAGTAGCTCTTCGATCTCTTAAAGAACTCATAATGACAAAGTGATCATCAGCTTGAGTGGTCATTCTCCTTCTGCCAGAGCCTTGCCGCCTAATAAAGTTTCCCGTCTGTAGATACCTATTCCAAACATCACAAACTGTAGACCGCGCAATTCCCAGAGTACGGGAGACATAACTCTTATTGCGGCCATCCTCTATTAAGGCAACAATTCTACCTACGTCTGCTGTAGTTACCATGATGACAACACACTAAATTAACTGTACTGTCAAATATTCTGTCACAATAACCGCGTATTTAGCCAACGTCGATGTTTTTAAATTAAAAATGATAAAATTAACAGCGTTTCATTTAAAATTTTGCTGCTCGCAGAAGAAATGAGATAATGGGATGAATCAAAAAACAAAATGTTTACAATACGTCTAAGATGGCAGCAAACAGTTTGTAAACAAAATTATTCGCCTCAATTTTTCCACAGGGTGTTTTGAGTTTACGACAAAAAACAACACTTTGATTTACCCCTGTATAATATTGCCTGGACGAAAAATATGACTTATTACAATAATTAAAAAGACACACAATGAACTGATCTACAGACTGGTAAAAAATTTATGAAAATCAGATGAAAAATAAAAAAAGTTATAAAACATCAAAATTGGGCAAAATTTTAGGGTGACGGAATTTTGTGCCGGGGAGTGTAGTTCAGTCAATTAATGACCCAAAAAGGGGAGAGTGTGAGGGACCTAAGCGATTCCTTCATAAACTTCTTCAGGGTGCTTATGGAGTGAACATACTAAGATACTAGTGAACATACTAGGATACAGAAATATAATTTTGTGAAGCCCATATTGCTTCTCCTAAAAGTTGCAGATGTTGTGTCGCAGTCGGTAAATGAATGTAAGAACAGGATGGGTTCAAAATCATACTGCTGCATCTCTTGGGTGAACAATGCCATTGGTTTGGTTTCACTCGGCCGGGTTTCAGCAGCAGGATGTCTTGGGTGGGAGGAGTGGAAGATATCAAAACGACAGCGAGGTCCACGTCCTCACCAACGACAGCCACAGAACTGTGAGTAGATTGTTCCACAGCAGTCTTCACGATAAGGACGTCAGCATCATTGGTGGCCTGGAGAGTCTGTATCCCATTCTGCTGAAACTTTGTCTGTAGTAAGGAGATGAACTGACCTTTGTGGGTAGGATTGGACAAAAAATCTTCTTGTTTCACAGGTATCGATGTGTTTTATGTCAAATTGATGTCAGCCGACTTCCTCAGTCTGTATCGTCGCCTCTGTTCTTGTGGCTTCATACTGTTGGTTGAGTTTGTGTACCCATCAAATACTACAGTGCGACTCGTTCCAGGATAGTGGTGGTTGACGTAGGTGACATCCATCACAAATGGTGGAAACGGAGGCATCTTTTTGCCAAATTACTCTGTGCAGTAAGAACTCTCTATGCAGTCGGAATGTTTGATGATAAATGTGAGGTAAAAATCGTGTTTTCGAAAATTTTTACTTTTCCGGTGCGTGTGGCCAATTAGGAAAGTATATCCAACGAAATTTGTAGATAATTTCAAGAGCTTTCATTTCGTAAAAGAAAATGTTTCCTTGCCGTTTACGACATATAAGCGAAAAGCCCAAAAATGGCTCACCCCCTAGAGGTCAGGACTTTTAGTATGTTGATGTTCACTCCCTAAGCACCCTGAACATGTTTCTGAGGGACTCGCTTAGGTCCCTGCTCACGCACTCTACACCTCTTTTATTGACTGGACTATTAGTAAAACATTTATTTGTTAAAACAATCTAAGAAGCAAACAAAAATAATATAAATCCTAAAAAATATACTTAACACATTTTTTTAACCAATCTGAAGAGATCTCAGGTAGTCGGTGCGTTTTCAGACTATAAAATGCAGAGAAAGAGAGAGCATTCTGTACTGTACAGGTGGTGGTGGAATCTTAGAAATATGTTTTTAATAATATTCTGTAGGTATTCAAGAAGATGCCTTCGTCATCTAATGCGTTTTCATTTACAACGTTATTGATATTTTTAATTACAATTTTTGTGGATTCCGTTAGGTCTTAAAACATATTCCTATGTAATTTTAACTTTTCTTCGTCTAAATCAGTGCCAAAAAAATTAAGAACATGTGTCAAGATGTGTCCTGTTCTATCAAATACTGTAAAATATCTTCTTGAAATATTCCTATCGGAGACGCCAAATTTGGTCAATGATTTTTAAGTGCAGTTTTTTGTACATTTCTTTTGCAAAAACAATCTCATATGGATCAGATAAGTACAGTTTTTATACATTTCTTCTGCGGAAATAAACTCAGAAGAAGCACATGCGTCATCATATCGTCTAGATATGTTTTTTCGGCGTGGCAATGAGCCTCTTCTATTTCTAATTCAGTCAAAAATACATTTTTATAGTGACACTGTCTATTGAACATTGTCTTAATTTCCTCAGCATCTTGATAATAGTTAACCTAAACAACTTTTTCTAAGGCAAAAAATTAACATGTTCCATTATTTTAAATATAATTATTGTTTTTGCATGAAAAATGTTTTTTTCTTGGGCGAAAATGTTAACAGTGAGTGTAATAATAGTAACACCACCTGTCTATTCAATCCATGTGACCGGCATTGTCTCGACTTTTGCCGGTGACATTCATCGACACAACAAATTTTCCTAGACAAACATAAAAATACGCTAGATTCACGACTGACCTGATTGACTGACTGACCTCTGCGTCCCTTGAATAATCTCAGCGGAGGCTCGTACCCTTCAGCCTCCCGCAGTCGACGCATATGCTTGAATAACAGTAAGAGTGGGCCTGGTTTGCTTGAATGTTACAATTGTCAATAGTTTCAGTATCTTATTATATTATAATAAATAATTGGTATAATTATGTCTAATCAGTTTTGTTTTTCCATATGGATAGCGGATATTATGGCTTGGCACAGATTTAACATTATTTTTGCTGTGTGATTTGCGGCACAGGTACTTTTTACGGTTCGTCATGTATGCTGTATGTATGTTTACAAATGCCTTGATCTTGTTCACGGTAATCCGTTATTCTCAATAAATGAACTACAACACGCCGAGCGCCGTCCTCTTATCATAAAAATGTACAAACACGACACCTGAGTCAGAGTCTGCTTGGAATGGGTCACCAGTCACCACTATTGGGTGGAAAACAAATGATAAACACCAAACAAACTAGCTGAGTCAAGCACAAGCCACAGCGTACGTTTTACGTTTTCTACGCAGTGTGCGTCGGCGTAAGGTTCGTGTCGGTGGGTATTTTATGAATGAAAGTTTATTGTTATTTGATGTTTGATGTGGTACTAATAGACGTGGTTTAACTGGTGGTTTTTACGGTGCCGAAGATGGGAGATAAGACTGAAATCAGATTGATGGCGCAGAAGGAGAGATATCGTAGAGTATGTTTGGTCTTGCACTTTTATTTTACGTCAATGTTCATACATAAATAATTGTTTAAAACATACTTAAAAATACTTAGCTGGTAATAGTTAGGATCTAAGATAGCTATTTTTACGCATTGTGCCTGGGTATTACAAAATACATTTTGAATTAGGAGTGAACAATAAAATTTATGCGGTATTAGAAGTTTCGTGCTTTTAAAACTGTAAAAATTGTAATGTATTTTCATTTTCACATGCATATTTAACATCGGTACCGAATACTTTATCTTTATCAGTGTACTTTATCCTCACATTTTCTGCATATCTAGACAACATGGAGATGTTCCTGAAGAATGTTAAGAACTGCAACAGAGCTGATAAGCAGATTAAAATATCTACGCGTTGTTTATATATTTACTTTTACATATTTTCATGGAAATAATTATTTACTGTGGCTCGTAATTACTTTTGAAATACCTGCCTGTAATCTGTACCTACCTGTAATTTTACAGAAAAACTCATAATGGTTGTTTGTGCTATTTTACATTAATAAATAAATACAAGAACGATTTCATTAGCATTGAGCTTCAATCAACGCATTGAGGTAGTTCCAGGTTCCTATTTATCCTGTTTTTCCACCTTCTCTGTAGATAGCCCTTCTCGCGGATCGGATTCCCATCTTTATGTCTTTATTAAAAGAAGCTAAATGATCAAAGATGCCTTACGTACATAAAAGCAAGAGGGCCGAACTTTAATGAAAAATGTTTTCAAAAGAGCTCGGAGCTTGATATTCATAATCACACTCAACGTGTAAATATAATATATAAGGGAAAGGCTCATATTTGTATTCTACGTGGACCGGATTTCGATGAAGTTTTTCTGGGCAAAGATTAGGTCAATAATGATAATAGTAATAATAATAATAACACTAATCTTACTTAAATAGCACGAGTAAATAAATATGATTTACTATACACGCATATATGAACATGTACAAGTTAAGATGCTTTACATGCATTGGATATTATAAAACAATAAACCATAGTAAATTATGCCACTGTGCGTTTTCCTAGCCTTAAAAAAGTTATGTTTATTTTATCTCGCATTCGTGTTGGATAACTATGAATTTGACTGTGGGTAGTGAATTTTGTTTCATTCTGTTTCTCATATATTAGTTAATGCATAATAAAAATGCACGGTAGTGTAAGAATATGAAACCTAATAAATACAGATTTACAGTCATCTTTATACGAGTCCTTAAGGCTAGAAATTATCCTGATTGCTACTAAAAACTGCTCTGCTAGCAAGTGAATGTCCCCAAATCAAGATAGCGTAAGAAATAACCGAATGAACTAAACCGTGGTATTCATTTAAGTAATATTTTTTATTGCATGAGAGACCGCGTAATAAATATATATTTTTAGAGACTTTTCTACAAGTAACATTTGCGGGTGTTTCCCATGTGAGCTTTTTGTCAAAGTAGACTCCCAAAAATTTTACCTCATTACTAACACCGTCACTGCCAAAGTCACTGTTTCCAATATTTTTTAGTGTGAAACCCATATTTTCTGTTTTGGTGCCAACTGATTTGCTACGATCAATATTGTACCATACTTTGTGTCGAATTTATGTCAGTTATTAAATCCTTGATATATTTAAATGATTTTGTTACAGCTGTATCGTCAGCAAATAAAACAAAGTTTGCATTCAATGCTTGGTATGTCATTTACTACATAGATTAGGAAAAGTATCGGGCTTAACACAGATCCCTGAGGAATTCCACGTTTTATAGGGAGGAGATTAGTTAGGTAGGAATTTAATAAGTTGGCGTTATTGTTACTAAATCCGTAAAAGTTTAATTTATCAACTAGTATCTTATGTGACACACCGTCTAATGCTTTTGCGAGATCTAAAAATTGTGAAAATGTTAACAAGCCACCTTCAAAGCCTTCATTGATAATTTTATTTAAGGAATTTATAGCTATACGTATACGTATAATAGTGTTATACAGTGTTTAGCTCTAAAACCAAATTGGTCCGAACAGAATAAATTATTTTATTAAGTGGCTAGTAATTTGGTTCTTTAATATGATTTCCAGAACTTTGTCTATAAAGATCTATAACGCCAATTGGACGATAATTTAAAGGATTATCCTTAGTCCTTTTTATAAATTGGTCTTTTGAAATTTTTAAAAAACTGGAATAAAATTTTCTCTAATGCACACATTAATAAGATTTGTTAGGGGAACCATAGATTAAGGGAATAGATAGTCAGTGCCTATGTTATATTTTCTCGCTCTTTTTTCTCGCTCTTTCTTCCCCAATTCACATTTAGTTATAAAAAAATTGTCATGCTCAAACTGGCTGTTTAACTTCGGCAAATATTTTCAGATTTAGCACCCTTAGTATTTAGTAGAAGTCCCCTTAGTATTTAGTAGAAGTCCCCTTAGTATTTTTCAAAGTTTAATCTTAAACAACACAGCACAAATTGGAAATGTAAGGCTCAGGTATTACCGTAGGTATATAAGGTAAGTTACCTGAAATGCTTTATTCATATTTTGCTTTAGAGCTTTAATAAAGTTTCATATAATTCTACACAAATATAAAATACTCAATAAGATTTTGTTGGACCTGTACTAAGTAGGTTATAAAAAGTTTCAAATATAAACTTGTACCTACCTATCAATGACATATTCTACGTCTATCTACGTAGTTTCTGGTATAAAACCATCCAATTTTAATGAATTTTTAAATATTAAAATTTGTTATACGAGCAAAAAATGAACGAAGAACATTACTTTTCAACTAACTAGGTAACTGATACCAAATAATTTTATTAAATTATAATACTTCTAGTCACAGGATTTTTAAAATTAAAATTAAATTTAAAAAAAATTGAATACGCTTGCCGACGCGACGGCTTGCAGCAGCTTTTATTAACGTTTAATCTAAATTATAACAAAAATCGGCTAAACGACTTCAAAGTAAAATCTACTAAAATCTAATAAAACACACCCGTTACTTGAAATAAATAAACATAGAAAAATATTATTGGATTTATTTTAAAGTTAAATATATTGTAATGTAACCAACCCGGGTCGGTTCAACATAATAATCAGAGAAACACATGGCCGGGGTACGTGATCGTCAAAAGGAAAAATACATACCCTACGTTGTATTTAATTTAAATTAACCCTGTCCGAGATGCACTGGTTACTAACGAAAAGCGGGAATTTTGAGATGAAAAAGAAAAGACACTACTGCATTTTAATACACCTACTGATTTATTTAAACAGGTATTCAATTTATGAACAATATAAAATAAATAAATGCGGTACTCAGCCTTGAATTCACGAGGGGAAAGAGCACGGCAGAGAAACCCTCGATCTCTATTCAAAAGAATCGCAATAATGCTGTTGGACATTTAGGTGAAAGTAAAATGAAAACTTACAAGGTTTCCTATACTTGTGTTTTAACCTACAATTATTCTCAAGATACAAAACTGAAGAGTTTGTTGTTAGTTAGCCGACTTTCGTCAGAAGGTACTGTATGGGAATACAGGAGGCAACTAGCGTGTTCGCCCAGGCACGGGGGAAAAGTGGTAATAAATTAAACAAGGCACAAACATTCATCATCTCATACAATAAGCGGCAATTAAGTCACTGTTGTAAGTAAAACGCACAAGTACAGAAAACCTACTCGTAGCCATGAATGGAACAAAAAAAAAGGTCAACAACATTACTTAGATCGAACTAAATAAAACAAAATAAAATAATCTTAAAACAGAATGAGCTGAACACACTAAATAAACAAGTAAAATGTTCATAGTTTATGCGTAACGTATCATAATTATTCAGAGTTCAAAAACAAAATATAACAGCGACAATTTTAATAAAATTATGATGGTAATTCTCGAGATAACAAATTTAATAATAATCATTACAAATTATGTATATTTACTAACTTGGGAAATTTGACGTCAAGCACTAACACAGACCAGAGTCCAACTACCTGCTTTCCTATATGCAATCCCTCGTCTCCCTATCCCGACTTATCTAAACCACCCCGCACCACGTCTTTCCTAGTGCGTGCTTATACCCTAACCACTTGCTATTTAAAAATCGGTATCTCGTCTTTAAACAAAACAGAGGTCACGACATCGCAAAGTTTATTAACTAAATAGGGGATAGGGTCCATTTCAATATCATCTCACAATGAAGTGTTTTTTTCATATCTGCATATTTTTTATGTTGATATACCTAACTAAAGAAAGTGTTATAATATTTTAACGAAATATTTAGATTATCCGGTTATTCAAGTAATAGGTTTTACTTAACATTTAAACTTGCCATGTAAATTTGGCAACATTCATAGTTAGATAAACCGACTGGGGTTAAACTTTCGTCATTCAAGTGGAAAATTAAAAGGCGGAGCATAATTTATGAATGAAAGAATGACAAAACTGTATTAAAGCCCCATCTAGAATTCTCATTAGAACCCTCAGTTTCAATACAGTTTGTGTTGATGTCGTTTAGCATTTAGAGCCTTAAGTGCATTATCATTGATTATCTATTCACTTAATCTATGGGGGAATTATATATTTCATTGTTGTTAAAATGTTCATATTAATATTATCAGACTCGCTAATATTTATTCTCTGAAGTTTCCTTATTATATCAGAAACTTCATTATAAGTTGAGAAGATGATATTATTTGACATGGCTGAAGATATTGTTGAAGGTATTATTTTCTACACTATTGATTTCTCAGTTATATTTTCTTTTTCATTTCCTCTATTGTCGCCTTTTTGATCGTAGGGTTTAACTTAAAGGTTTAACTTTATGCTGTTTGCTTTGTTGTTCTGTGACTTCTCCTGTACCTGTTTTTATAATATATTAAGTGAAGTGTTCTTCTAGTTTTACCTTCCTTAAACTCATCTGCATTTTCTCTTCTTCATTTATTATTAAACATTAGGAATCACTCGACCCACGTCTAATTTTAAGAAGTAATAAAAATATCGTTTCGCCATTTTGGAAACTACAAAATCTGCCACACATAGATGTCATTTACTTCTGTAAACTAGCTAAGTAGATATTTTGAATCGGTCGAGAGTTTGATAGGGGAGGGAGCACTTGTATCTAACATGCGATTGACCTTGTACTGATGCCTTATTTCTTTTGCAGGTGATAGCATTCATATGCGGACTCATAGTGATAATTTTAATGATAATGGGCCTGGCGTCAACGGACTGGTTAATGGCGGCGGGTTGGAGACAGGGCCTCTTTATGCACTGCATAGAACAAAATGCCCCATTACCCCTACCATTCAACATGCAGGACCCTCCAGGTTGTTATAGGTCCAGAGATGCAGGTAAATATACAAATATAATTTTATATTATATCATAGTTTACTTCTGCAAAATGACGTAAGTATAACAATCAAGCACCAATGTAAAAGAAATTGCAATACTTACGGGTTGATGATGACTATCAGCTTATAAAAATGTATCGTCTTCATCTTAAATTTCGTCTTAAAGTTATTGGCCCAAAAATATCGAGTTATTTGATATGAAGCTCTTTGCCACAGTATATCCAAAACCTGTTCGTCTTTTCCCAACCACCTTAAGAGCATCCTATACTATAGAGAGACAGTCATATTGAAATTAGTAAATTCAGTAAGTTTCAAATTTTTTCAAGTTTTAAAATAATACCAACAAACCACCAACACTATAATAATACCACCAATAAAAATTATCAACTTTTAATCTACTGGATAGGGCTGGAACCTTTGATGTAACTATAACACTCGGAGTAGTTTCCACAAACACCAACTTGGTGGCGAAACGCGCGTCGAGCGAAGTGAAAGCGTTTTGGTGTTTGTGGAAACTACTCCGAGTGTTTTAACTTCTTAATTTTGTAAATTTAACGTCTTTTTTTGCTTATTTCCGGTTTCACCGGAAATGGCAGCGTATTTTCGGGAATATGGGATTTAGTAACATATTTAAGGGCGTAAGCCAACCCTTTGGAACTACACTACACTCACATAAGCCGATCGTTTTCCGATGAATTTTAATTTTATGAAATATCGTTTGGCATGCCCAATGCGTTGTACGCTGGCGGCCATTTGAAAGTGCACGATTTTTTTTGACATTGTAATGTGATCTTTTTATATTTCATTTTGACACTTATTTGAAACTTCAAACAAATGCCAGTAATTAACTCCGTAATTTACAAACGACTTTATTAGTTTTCAAATTTTAAAATGCCGCGGTTAACTGAGCCTGAAAAAATGCGAGCTGTTACATTTCTTGAAAATGATTGGTCATTACAGGCATTTGCAGATGAGCTAAATGTGAGTAAGAGTTGTATATTCAAACTCAAACAAAAATGGAATGCAGTAGGAAACGTTCGCTACGTCCACGGCGGAGGGCGTCGTAAAATAATCACTGTGGAGCAAGACAACCTCTTCCTTAGACCATCTTAGAACGAATCCCTTTGAAACAACAGTGACGGCCTGTTTGGAAACGGAGTTTCCTGGATCTGTGAGGTCTGCAAGGCGGCGGGTGAAGGGTTCAGAGTTACGAAATTATGCGGCAGCAAAGGTGTATTTTTGGAGCCAAGGCATAAAGAACAACGTCTTCATTTTGCGAACCAGTTTGTCGGTAGGCCCGACGACTTTTGGAATATTGTCATATTTTCCGATGAAAAGGTCTTTCAGTCATGTCATGATGGTTCCATCCGCGTCTACCGACCTCAGAATTCGAGGTATGAAGAGAGGTATATTAAACCTACCGACCGGAGTGGACGTTTTTCCATCAATGTTTGGGCATGGATAAGTTCCCTAGGTCCCGGGGTTTGCTGGAGGATAGGAGAGCGCCTTACCGGACAGAGTTACATACGCATATTGGACAATATTATCCTGCCGTCCGTCACTATGTTGTATCCTCAGAATTTTATTTTCCAGCAAGATAATTGCTTAATTCATACATCAAGAATTGTAACTAACTGCATTAATGAACACAACATAAACGTGCTACCTTGGCCCTCAAAGTCGCCCGACCTAAACCCAATTGAAAATGCATGGTCGATGATTGTTAAGAATATTTATAATAGACATTTCCGCCTAGCCAATGCCGAAGATTTGTGGGGAGCAATTGAAAATGCTTGGGACAATATCAACGTAGATTACACGAGGACACTTGTTTCATCAATGAGACGCCGCGCCGATTGCAAGGTGTAATAGACTCAAATGGCGCCTGGACGAAATATTAATTTTATACAGACCTACTCGCATTGGAGTTTTGTAGTTTTAAGTTACTTAATTTTTATAATTCCGTTTATTTTGAACATTTTTGGGACGTTCTTTGTTAATTTGGAATTTTTTTCATAAAATAATAATACACTTTTTAATTTTGATAAGTAATAATTAGACAATTGTGAATGTCATAATGACACATCTCATGAACCTTAAATTTCAAAGTCAGTTTTACAAAGATCAAATATAACGAAATCTGATATAAGAGTCGTGCACCTTCAAATGGCCGCTAGAGTACTATCATTGCAAAACAGGATTTTTTTTTACAATAAACAATTAATATCTTCAGCGCAAGTTCCAGGGGGACACACTAATTTTGCTTGTTTATTGAGCAGCATGTGCATAAATACCAATATCCTAGAGAGCATTTACGTGGTGCGATCATCACACGTTTTGGCAGCAGGCTGACGGCCTTATATGATATACCTATATTTCAGCACCTTCCAAAACGATCTGTTACTTCCGGTCGCCTCTATTGGTCTATAGCAGCCATCTCCATCAAGTGTAATGGATCGGGTGTCCGAAAGGGCTCATCAGGCAACCTGCCAAGAAATATCGGTCGACAATTTTTCCATTCTACCTTCCCGAATAAGAATGATTCGGTCTCCTGTGCTGTTTGTAGCTTCCCTCGCTTAATATAAAAGTAGAAAAATCGCTTTTAAAGAGGTGAATGTTCTTTTAACCATTAACCCCGCTGTTCGGGTATATTAAAAGGAACTCATCGAGTAAAGTAATGGAGGAATACGGATTTGCAGCGAACTGTGTTTACATTATGGAATTATACGTGCAGGCGCTTACAATGTATCAAATAGCCTATTGTAATTTAAAATTCATTGCACTCGAAACTGTTGTGTCGTTTCAAGCCGTAACAAAAATGGCTAGGTGTTGTAAAACAAGGATAGTTAGAATCCTTGGTTGTAAAATACTTTTCCTAGATTTTATCTATACCAGGTGACACAAGAAGTATTTATACCCGCTTTTTTTCTCAGTTTTTGCTTATTATTAGCAATAAATATTTTTTTGTTACAGGGTGTCCCATTTTAATTTATCAGGCTGAATAAATAAAATTCGCGGGTGATAAAATTTCCGAGAATAAAGTTTCAGGCAAAAGTTTTACAGTGTGAAGGGGACATTCGATGACTCTCATACGTTTGACCCTGGGTGGAGTTCACGGTCATACAAAGCCAACTTTGTTTTTTAAATGGAACCCCCTATTTTTCACGGCAATTGTCTTAAACTTTTTTGAATTGAATTGAATTGAATTGAAATAAAATTTTCAAACTGAATTTTTCCCTCGCTTATAGTGAGTTTCTGAGAAAAATCGCAAGACACGAAAAGTTCTTAGAATTTTGCAGAGAACCTACAAGAAATGTTGAATAATTTTCTGGTTTATTAAATTTAATTAAAATTATAAATAAATTACTTAAAAAAAATGATTCGTCTAGTTTATATGCAAAATATTCGGGCACTATGAAAATAATTTAAGTAAAGTGAAGTAAAATGAAATTTTAAACATTAGATTATGTAGCCGATAGATTTCACACCAGTGGAGCCAGATCCAACGAAGGTTTCAGGTGGAAAGAAAGTTACTGAAAAACCAAGGGTTCAGGTTAAGTGAACCGTGGAAGTACAAGTGTCAATGACCGTATCTAAGTAGAGTGGCCGAGTATCTATGGTATCCAGATGTCTAGGTATAGGTGACCAAGTACAGGTGAAGTTATAAGGAGGAGTGCACTTACACTCGACGTAAGAAGCCCTGTAAGACAGACTGATAAGTTTGCGTCTTCACAGGTTAAAAAAAATGAGATTAAATTATCAAAATCACTTATAAAACTTACTTAATTGATGTGAACCGGCTTCGGAAAGTGGCCTAGCAATATTTGCCTTAATCAACACTAGGAAATAACATAACGCAGGGTCTCAATTTTCGAATTGTTAAATCCGATAAGTCGACTATGTGTTGATCGCCAAAAGAACTTTTCGTCAGTTACGATTTTTTTCAGTCGCGAAGGAAATAAGTTGGGTCATTATTTACGACATCCACTTTTGACCTATGACAAAAAATAAAAATACGTACTTACCATACGTGACGTCAGTAACAATATTCCGCAAACCATTTGATGGGCGAATGGTTCTAAGTGCAACGAAAAAATGTTTTTAAGTTTTAAAAGCCACCATTGTTATTGGGCTGTCATTTATTAGATCACCGGACCCCTTATTTATCTGGTCATATAACCTGCACTGTTACCAATAACTACTTATCGATTTCGTCCTAATTGTCATTATATTGGTTGATATTTTCCTTTTCCCTCTCGCACCTACCAAAATTTCATGCACATATATCCATTAAAATTTATGTGCGTTAGCTTAGCCTTGACTCACTTAAATTGACCTTGACCTTGAAATTATCAAAAACGTTGGTTGTTAACGGCAATTTATTTTTTTGCTTTTTATTTTCTACCAAACAGATCTCTATTTTTACGTGTTTTTAACCCACCCAGCACACCTATTCGTTGCCAGGTCCCGTATGCTTGTTGGCTAAGTACTCATTTGCCCATTGTTATATTGATCACAATAATGTTCTATAATTACTTCTAATGTCATCTACATGTTAGAAAAAAGAAAACGTCAACAACGTATAGGTGGATATCGTAAATATTTACCAAAAGTTGTCGTTGTACGACCTTGAATCCTCCACTCAAGGTCAAAAGTGTCAGTGGCATCGAATGTCCCCCTTCAAACTGTAAAACTTTTGTCTGATACTTTTTCTCGGAATTGTCATTCGCGATTTTTATTCAGCCTGATAAATTAAAATGGGAGGCCCAGTGTAATATTGAATACATGAGGCTCAGCCACCGATGTCAGCCAGCCAATTCGCACAGGTTAATGGGCGATTTTGTCACTCATGGCTCGTCGTGGTCATTTACTCATGGTTGCCACCAATACCAACGAATCACTTTATCACGAGTTGTTCAACGGAATCCCACTTCTGATTTGTAAGAACAACCCTAGGGGTTGTTGGAGGTTCAATAAAATAGGGTATAATTCTCTAATATTTAATAATAAAAAAACTACTTATGCGTATAGTCGCTATTGTGAATGATCTTTTATCTAAATACATTTCAATAGGACCGTAGTAAGTAGGCCATATTTATGCAATATGCATAAATAGTATGCAATATATTTGTTATTCTTAAGGCTTTTAAATCGCTCGTTCTCAGCGGCCCAACTTGTCATCCATCGCAGAAGGTCAAACGAGATCGAACCAATTTTATTGCTTACTAACATACCAAAAGACCTTTAGTTTGATTACAAATGTTAAATTTATGTAGGTATATATAAGTAACGTAGACGCATGCATTCTATGAAAATCGATTATGTGGAGCTGATAACACAAACACCATATTAGTATTCCCGCATTCATCCTCTTATGGAAATTTAAAGGGTATTTTTAGGCTATCAGCATTTTTATGCCTCGTAAAAATGGTAGGACGGTAATTTTAGGTGGTGTTGAGGATGTTTCAACGCATAAAACCAAACAAATATGTGTGTTAAATTATTTACAAGTCTACATTTGATTCACAAAATGTAAGTTGAGAGAACGTTGTTTGATGTAGTATACCTGCAAACGAGTTTACATAGGTGAAATACATACAAATACCGTTCATACAAAAAATACATATATATATATATATATATATATATATATATATATATATATATATATATATATATATATATATATATATATATATATATATATATATATATATATATATATATATATATATATATAAACCAAACCGTTAACCGGTAGCAATTTTATAATAATAATAATAATAATATATCTGCAATGGTGAGCCTATAATTCAGAGATTTTTGCAGGAGAGTATAAATATTGCCTTTACTGTTCGAAGCGATTAACTTCACATGCGGTTATGTTAATTGCAGCAAAATTTGTTGTTAACAAAGTTTTACCGCTGAAAAATCTCAATATTTTAGGTTTACCAATAATGATATTTGCTTTTAACCTTTCAGCAATCGATAATCTTAATAATGTACAAGTACTATTAGGCATTTTATTTAATGTCCATTTAATGCATGCTGTTTTTGTAAACAAACTTTGACGTCCATCGCAAACTGAGACTAATTCATTGTCCTTTGAGATCGAGCTGTCAGCACATTACTCACGTATGTGCCCAAATTTTCTACAGAGCGTAGAAAATTTTCGTTTCGGTTCACTACACTGATTCAAAAGATGATTTCCACCACAATTGTAACGCATATTATTATGTCGTTCCCGTATATTGTTAATCGCTGAACGTGAATTATGTTGTTCCTTATTAACTGTAAGTTCTCGTTGGTTACCATCGTGTCATTGATCTTAGATTATTACTTATACTACTTAAATAACTTGATAATTC